>BRDA01014548.1:32977-83026 GCA_036984385.1 Crenuchus spilurus | reverse complement strand
TCTCTCTCTGTGTCTCTGTCTCTCTCTCTCTCTGTCTCTCTCTCTCTCTGTCTCTCTCTCTCTCTGTCTCTCTCTCTCTCTCTGTGTCTCTGTCTCTGTCTCTGTCTCTGTGTCTCTCTCTCTCTCTCTCTGTCTCCATCTCTCTCTCTTTGTCTCTCTCTCTCTCTCTGTCTCTGTCTCTCTGTAACACACACACTCATAAGTCTGACTTGTGCTTGACTGATCTTAACCTATGTGTCAATATGACAGCAATGCAGATGAAAACACTGGTTAATGCTGAAAATCCAGTTCTGGATGGAAATAAAAGTTCACACAAGTTCACACGCTCACCCCCCACCCTCAGTTTGCGTGAAACCCTCCACAAATCCAACTTCTGGTTGAAACACACCTTTTAAAGACCAGGTTTGTACTAGACACATTTTTCACTCTAGCTGAGACCAGCTAAGAAACCTCAGCATCTGTAAAGGATGGGAGCGAGATCCTGAGAACTTCATTAATTTATTTTTATTGCAAATATCAAATGAGCATCATTTAAGCAACTCATCATTTAGCTCTTTTTAAATCTCACGGGGCCTGCACTTATTACTAAATTAGTCAGCACTTGTCAGAATGAATGTAGGAGTGTTTCTGATGCAAGCAGAAGCATTTTGACCAAACAGGAAAGAGTGATGAAGCAGACGCAGACTTTCACTTACCAAAGAATTTAGCTGGATTGATCAATACCAATAGTAATGCAAAAGCCCTGTATTTAATCTTCATCCCCAAATGTTATGACAATATTGTGTTTTGTTTTTTTCTTTTTTTTTCTTTTTCTCGATCTGGAATAACCAACCCTTTCACTCCGTCACCCCCATCACCTCAAAGTGCACAAACGCACAAACAACAAGCAGCCCATCATGTCAGTACAGTTAAAAAAAAGTGCTCAGTGCTGAGCCTGAAGTTGAGTTGAAACATTGAAGAAGACGGGTGCGAAAGCTCGCTCCTCTCTCTCTCTGACACTCTCCGTCAGAGATTAAAGAAGACGTCAACAGCAGTTTAGCACACGGCAGCATGAAGAAGGCAGTATGTGGGCTGCATATGCAGCGAGCATCTCTGATCTGTCAGAAGAGTGAGCAGGTGATCGCTGCTTTCTCATCTCTCTCTCTCTCTCTCTCTCTCTCTCTCTCCCTCTCCCCTCGTATCACTACAGATGCTCCAAACAGCCACCTTCAAAGACGGAATTAAACTTCCAAAATGTGCACAAGTCATTACTATGCAAACACAAAGGCAAATTAGAGAGACAGTATTAATAGCTTGGCACTTTGATGATCTGTCACAAAGCGTTTGAGTTTGCGTGGAAGGATTCCGTAATCCCCTTTGATTATTCCATCTGTTTTGTGTTCAGCCTGCTAAACATTCATTTCTGTTAGGTTGTTCCAAGCTCTAAGTCCAGGAAGGCTTTAGCTTAAGTTCTAGGTATTCTGAGATTTCATTGCTCTCACTTTATATCACATATTTATGTTAATCAAAAACGTCTTTCAGATGTTGCATCGTGAGTGTGCATTGGGGCACAAAGGCAGTTCAGATTTAAGATGGTGCAGCATACCTACTGTACCCATAGGAGATGGAAACTGGAGATAACAGGAAAATGTGTTGACTTGTCGAAAATGAATGCTATATGTGTCAAATATGTCATCACTTTGCATAAAAGTCTCTAACTCAACAGTTTGCAAACAATGCCACAGAACATTTTCACTTTTACATCATCATCACCCTCTCCAGAGTTCTACAAGGAGTTACGAGACTGGCAGGTGTACATTATAACGGGTAGTGTGTATATATGAGTAGAGCAGATCTAATGATGTAACTTTAGTTATCACATTTTTTTGCTTTTGTTCAAATAGCGTATGTGTATTAGTGATCTTAAGTGTTAATGATGAAATGAAATTTCATAGGAAGTGTGCCCTAATGACACATTATTTTTTATTCAGTTTTTCCAGGCTACTGATTTGTTGCATTGACATGAATTGGTATCGGTATTGACTGCCGTACAAAAGCTGTGATTGTTATTTATGAGTAAATTTTACTCTCTCAGGTTGAAGCACAATCAGAAAGCACTTCCTCATCCTGGACCGTGATGAACTTTTAATTGACATGGTTTCTCGCAAGCCTTTTTTGTCATGCAACAGTCTGCCAGCTCTGTACTGATGGACTTCGCTCCCTGCAGCCCTCCCGGATCGCTTTCCCCCCCAGCCCTTAAGTACCATGTAGTTAGTTTCATGTGTCATATAAAAATCTGGCCAGTCGCTGCGACGCCTGCAACTAAAACCTTAAGTGCATCCACAGGCGTCGTTCGCCGGCTTTGCACTTCCGTCTTAAAGGAAAGGGGGAAGAAATTCAATCGTTTGAGACGCGGGCTGCTCCTGCTTTTAGCAGCCCAGCTTCTCTCCCACTGGTGCCGGCTGCGGAGACGAGGCGCACATGCTCACCCAAATATGATAAAAGCCTTCAAACACGTCAGTCCATCTGACCCATCAGCTCTCAGATAAGGGGCAAACACCAGTAAACCTGTGCAGGAGATGATTATCTTTTTCAGAAGGGGAGAGAAAAAAGAGAATAACACTAATTCCTTGTACCAGGTTCTCCTGGTCGCAGAAAAAAGAGAAATAGAGACAGAAATGTCCTTGTCAAGTAGCTCCACTTCTTTCCATCCCCAGTGAACACTCAGGGGACATGCAGCTCAGCAAATTTGTTAAAGAGATAAATAATCAGATATGG
Source organism: Crenuchus spilurus (assembly GCA_036984385.1). Classification (NCBI taxonomy): domain Eukaryota; kingdom Metazoa; phylum Chordata; class Actinopteri; order Characiformes; family Crenuchidae; genus Crenuchus; species Crenuchus spilurus. The sequence goes on along the minus strand of BRDA01014548.1, from coordinate 80,269 downwards.
CTCCCCTCCATCCTCCTCCTTTCCCCTTTAATTGATCTTCCACTCTAATTAAATCATTTTGGGGGTGAGCCTTGCTGAGGATGGGGAAGTGAGAATTGAGTCGAGGGTCTGGGGAATTCACTCCAGGCTCTAAGGGGGTCTTTCATTGACCTCCCCCCATGCAATGGTAGAAACTGGGTTGTTACAGAAAGCATTTTTCCCTGTCTGATCAAAGGTCAAAATCATGGATTTTTGGTAACTAATATCAGCTTCAGGAGTATACACATTAGGCCAAATGTTTGCAAACAGTACTAGCATTTTTAAGTAGACATTGCAGCAGTAATCATATCCACCTTAACTGATTTCTCAGGTTACTTGAGCCCAAAGTTTCATAACTTTAGCCCAAAATCAAACCTGTACAATGGGGAAAAGAGCTGCATGACATTGTTATTAGACAGTCCTGAACACTGGGCTTAAGTCTGGCTAACATAGAGTTCCTGCTTTGTGGAATATCCACCTAAGTGATTCACGCACATTCAAATAAGTTTGTGCATTTAAAAAAAAAAAAAGTATATTACAGTAAAAGTGCATCATTAGAAATGCAACATATTGGAAAAATGTGATGAACGTCTTGATGTTGGCTTTTGTAAATAATGAAATGAATTGTGGAGTATTTCTGAAGATAATTCAGAGCTTGCATAATTTTGGCCTGCAGTGTAACTGTAAGGTGTTTGTTGTGTAGAAGCCCAGACATCTTACTAATCACAACATCCACAATCTTCTTGATCTTTGCACAGCAAAAGGCAGTAATATCAGATTGTAATATGATGAAATATGGCAGAGTAAGTCTTGTTTACATTAAGTAGTTAAACAGTGATGAGGACTGGAATGCCCATCACTGAGATAAACACGCAGGCCTAGTTGCTTGTAGTGCGCTTAGCCGTGTAGCGCGTTTAACAATAGCTTAAGGATGTTGCCTAAAGTCTGTCTCACTTTAATGTTTTTCTTTCACCCTCCATGTAAGTGCTAAGCACATGACATGCTTTCCCACACTGCAGTAAAAAGATCATTAGAGGTCGTCTGTCTCTCTCTCTGTCCCTGAGGCTGCCTGACTATAATAGACCTGCCGAGGAGACGAGTCAAATTTAACACAGTCAAGACATCACCAAGTACCATTTTTACTCTAGTTTTGGATTAGAATGAGGTCAGGAGTTGTGAGAAATCCCACCAACCCCCAGTCCTGTATCTCCCAGTGCCCCTATTACCCTAATGTACCTCTGTGTAAATTTTGCCATTTACCACCATTTAGTCGCCCACTGCTTAAAAAGAGTCTCTTCTGTCATCATTCGCCTCTCTCAAGTCCCCAAGCACTCCACTGTTCAATATCTTATTAATACTGAATTAAGCAACATGCCTGCTTGTGATGAAATTAGAATAAAAACGAGGGTGTTTTTTAAATTGAAAATGAACTCTACATTCGCCAGACGGAGCATTTTGCTGGTTCTTGTTAAAACGTCATTATAATAGATCTTGCTTCATCTATTTATTACCAGTATCAAAACAGAGGTCTTAATGCGCATACATAATTCATAATTGAATTTTTTTTTTAAATCTGCCTTTTGGAAAGAAAAAAAATATGTTAACCATATTCATAAACGGCTCACTGCCTCCTAATTGCAGTACAATTATCGCTTGTTATTAACAATGTGAACTCTTAAGCAAGTAATTATGTGAGAAACCTGTGACAAGCCCTTGAAAACTCAAGCAAGGTATGGTTGTATGTACAAATAAGATATTATTCCAAAAACTGGCATTTACTTCATTGAGTGATTTTTAAAATTAATTAAATCACATTTAAAGATTTTTTTTTCATGTTGGATTTGTAGATTTTTACCATTGCTATGAAATTAGCAATAATAAAATTATTAAAATTAATTATGGGAAGGTATTGGGAAAAATGGGGAGGAAGAGAGGAGTTAATACTGGTAAACTGGTTGGGCAGTAAAGGGTTATGGTTTGCTGAGGAATGGGAGTCTGATGCTCTTGCTCTGATGGCTGAAAAGTTACATAACTTCAACGTCCTCAGGCACTGATCTGGACTGTGTGTTTGTCTGAGGCCATATGGAATTATTTTTTCTATTTTGATGGTCTCTTTGCCAATTTGTTTTATTTGATGCTAGTTTGTGTTAAGAGATTCACACGCTTTTATTTCCTCAATTTATTTGGACGACAATAAATTAATATTTACATTTACATTTATGGAGTGTGACAGACTTATCATTTCTGTAATTTGTAGGTGAAGGTAGTGTTAGGAGTCTTGCCCAGGGATTCTTAATGGTCTAGTGTAGTAGATTTGCCAAGGTGTTTCTGGCTTTGGCAATAACCAGTATGAATGATGAGCTTATTGTATTTATCTCAGCATCTCATAATTTTGATGAACCTCAAAAAGACTAAAATGTCAGATAATTTTCTTACTTCAGGCACACTGTCTCCCACTGCTCTTGTTCTACAGACCTCCTGTTCTCAAACTGGTTTACTGACATCCAAACTTCTAAAGTTTTCACTCTCCACGTTCCTTTCATTTTTCTAACATTGGATAGCCCCAGTATTAGCATCTGCATTTTTCAGTGAAGAGCAAATGGATATCTTAATCAATTGACAAAGTTGTTGTGTGTGTCAAAAACCTTTTAAGCAATGCTGCAAAGATAAAAAAAAAAAGAATAGTTTTGATGAATATTTCACATTTTCTTGTCATCAATTTGCATCACTGTCAGTGTTTAATTTCCCAAAGGATGTCAGATTAAGTGGTCTGTCTGTACTGCTTTTTGGTTTCTTCTTGAGTTCAAAATACTTTTAGATATTTTATATGAACACACTTAATGCTTTAATAATAGTGTGTGTGTGTGTGTGTGTGTGTGTGTCTTTGTGAGTGTACATATATATATATATATATATATATATATATATATATATTTATACAGAGAATATTCCAGTGACAGTTAAGTCTTGAATAGGACATTCCCTTTAATGTCGTGTTGTGACGCAGTTCGAGCTTGCCTCTGGCCTGGGCCACTGACGTCTCTCATTGGATGGAGAAATTGATAGCAGGTGGAGTGTGTTTACTGTTTATACTTGGTGGGAGCAGGCCAGCTGGATTTGGAGGCTTCCTGTTGTGGGAAAGCCACATTGCTCCAGGTGGATGGTGGGGCTACGGTTCAGCGGTCAGGGCTAAAAGGACACAGTGTCTCTTGGAGGCCCTTGCTGGGCTGATCAAAGCGTGCCGCCCTGTGCATCAGCAGAGAGCCATAATTAGGTATTGACTGGCCAGCACTGGACAACTCGGAGCCTCTGATAGGCCGACAAACACCGACTGGGCAGTATGCCGACATCACATGGGTGTACTGATCACACACTTCCCATGGAGGTCAGAGGCTATGTTGGAGTCATTGCTGAGCCACTGATACACATCTCTAAGCACAGCTCTTGACTTTTGACAAATGTATCTTTTGTTTTATGGACTTTGGGTGCATAGACTTATTGTGGGAATAGAACATCAATATGACATGAAAAGACAATTATTATGGAGATAAATAGCGCAGTCTCAAGGCTCGTGCAAACAGGGTTATATTGTGTTGCACATCTTGCATAAGCTACATCTGTATATTATTAATGTGTTCATTCTTTCTGTCTCTGCTTCCTGTAGTTCAGCGCTGGATGACCACTCGCACCACAGTCACCCACTCTATGGACATGGTGTGTGTAAATGGCCCGGATGTGAAGCAGTGTTTGAGGACTTCCAGTCTTTCCTCAAGTAGGTTACACACAAAGTGACATGCACACCACCCCTCCCCACTCATGAAGGTGAACATGGTCCCACCCCCACTCTTGCACCATGTGTTTTAATAGCCTTTCTCCCTGCTCCTTCTCTCCCCCTCCCTTTAGCAATTCATCCGCCCTACAGGTGGACCCCTCTGCCTCATGCAGGATGTGGGTGCTGGCTGTAGGCTCACAGTGTGTGCTATCTGCTCTTTCTCCACTGTGGTTTTTCCTCCAGGCTCCTCGGGGCCTGGTAATTCCTGTGATAAGTGCCATTCCCATGGTGATTTCTGCCAGCTTGTCCCAAACAAACATGGGGGGGATGTTTATCTGCGGCAGGCCACACTCTGAGAGCACCACGGGTTTGCCCTTGTCTTTTTCTCCACGGACGGAGAGATGGGAACTCTTGTTTTTTCTTCTTCTCTTTCTTATATCTTCCCTTTCAAATCTTTCTTTTTCCAACAAGGATGGAAAATACGAAGTAAGAGTCAAAAGCGGGAAGCTTGGACATCATTTATAACTTGATACTGTAGTGCTGTGCATTAAAGAGTTCACACTTCCCTTCCACTACTCTCATAAGTACATATTTACATTAGGGGTGTGAGAAAAATATTGATGTGTTTGAGTATCGCAATATTATATTTTGTAATACTGTATTGATTCTTAAAAGTAGAATTTCGACACCGTTTTCCTCATCACCAGCTATTATGTTTACATTTGCAGCATTTACCAGATGTTCTTGTCCAGAGCAACTTTAAAATGAAGGCAAATGTAGCATTAGTGGTCTTGCAAAACATACTCTTACTGTATGTTATTTAGTTTGATGTTGTTGCCAAAGCTAAAGTCTCCCACACGCAAAACTGTTACCCACTAACTACACTATGCCAACCCTATTAACCTTATTCCAGTCCAGTGTAAATGAGTAGCATTAGAACACACCACTGTTTTCCTAAAATTAGATATCACCAGTTTTTTAGTCTTAGTTCAGTTTTAAATTAATTTTAATATTATGAATTTCACTCCCATTCTATAAAATATATAAATAATCTGTTAATATTCCAGCTTTTTGCTAAAAAACTGCAGTTTACTCCAGTGGTAAGCAATTAAGACAAAAATCCAGCAGGTTAATCAGTTGCAGTACTTATATCTGTAGATCTTTGCCCTTGTTCAGTGCATTTAACCTGAACGCATGAGCTCGTTCATGTGTTGTGACTTCTCCCTCTGCCTGAATGTGTGTGAGTGTGTGAGCTTTTAGACCAGTGGATGGATTCAGCATGGGATATATCCGCTGTACCTGTGAAGGTCTTTGGCCCCAGCCTGCCCTGTGTGTAGTCTTGTCACTCCTGTTTAGTGGAAGACCTGGATTCTCTTAATCTCTTGTGTGTGCAGTTGTATGTGTTTGTGTAATCCGAGACATAGTACTGCCATGGCCACTGAGACGATGAGAACATGTGCAACGTGGCAGCAGATCAATGAGTATGTGTCCGGCCAGATTAGACCCACTCTAAACAAGATATGACACTGTTCCATTATCCAGGGCATAGCATAGAGGCCCACAGAGAGAGAAAGAAAGGGGAACAGAGCCACAGCTGTTCTATTACTTCTTCTCGGTTGCTTTTTTTTTCTGTACTTTAGCTCACATTTCATATTGGCTCCCTCTCAGTGCAGTTTATTTAAAGAGCTGTTTAAAAACTGCACAGGCACTGTAAACACTTTTCTAGATCACATTGCAGATAATACCGTAATCTATCCTGGCCTTCTGTTTACCTGAAGGAGAAAGCGTTAATGAGTGCATTTGCACTCTCTCAGGCAAGAGCATGTTCTTTTCGGCACCTCACACAGCAGATATCTAAACAGGAAAGCAAACGCCTGTTTCTCATATGTTACAGAATGCTTCAGGGTTTGAGAGTGTCTCTTTCAATCCAACTCCAACCTTTTTCCCTTCTCTGCCTTAGCCCATTGCTTCATCATTTGTTTACAAAAATAAGCGGAATTAGCATCTGAGAGCTTTAGTGAAAAAGAAGGGAAAAACACCCTTCTCCTTAAAAAGAGCCTAAGTGCACTCCACAGTGTTTTCACAAGTGTTTTTATCGTGGCAACATCTTGTTTACTTTACTTGCCTGCCCTAAACTGCTTGGAACATGTTAAGAAAACATTTGGAGAGGCTCCACAAAAGCTGTCTTTGTTTAAGCGAGGCTGGGCGAGGGTTCACCCGACGCAGAGAAGGTGTTAGTGCTCAACGCTGCTAAGCGTTCCCACATGGTGACTCCATCAGCCTACTGCTCAGCGGGCCGGAAGAATCGCAAATAAAATGGCGCAAATAAAATAGAATAGCAAAGAGTAAATCAGGTGCAGTGATAAGGAGGCCCTCAAAGAAGTGAAGGAGGGATGGAAAGGTAGATGTGTTGAGTCAGCAGGAGCCACAGAGCTCACCATAGTGTTGTGAAAAAAGGTGAAGCAGAGCACTAACGTGGAGCAGATCTCCACAGTCCATGCCAACAGCAACAACCCAACACTGGGCCAAGGTGTTGTTTTAAACTTGTACGTTATTTATTCTGTCTTTGAAAGAAAATATGACATACCTAGTTGTGCTATCTCAATAAATAAAAAGGGGGTAGGCCTAATCCATGTTTGTGGGGTGAGCTTGGATAGAGAGGTGAGGTGCAGTGTTTGGGGAGATATATATATATATATATATATATTTCCCAGGGATTTTTGGAGCGTATCTATTTGTCCATTCACCAAAAAATGTTGATGCAATGTAAACCATATCTGCTGTCATTAAATGACATAGAAACCAAAAGTAGAAAAAAAGGCTTTCATAGGACAATATGAAAGCTGACTAGTGAATGTTACAAAGATCTACCAGGTCACGGTCACATTAAGTTAAATTAAGTAGGAGTCAGTTGTGTTGCACATAGTTTTCAATTCTTCTGTCACAGAATGCCCTCAAACTGTTTTTATTAAGCCATTTGTTGTAGAGATGTACTCATCAACTAGTCCTTGACTGGATTTGGATGACGGATTGATCAGCCATGAGTGGTGACTGGCTGATCAGTGTCAAATACCTGATTTTGTGTCAGAGCTACACTCATACACCACACAATAGTTTACATCACGCGACAGTGGTACAAACAGCCACACATGCGCCTTTAGTTTAGAAATTCTTTACCAAGAGTGATGACAGCAAGCTCTCAGTTTACAATACCCACAAGGCCAAAGTAAGCCATGAAGGAACAACTCTGAACAAGAAATTTAGTAACATATAAACCACTATCACCACTATGCAGATTATGCCCAGTTCGAAGAAGCTATCAATGGCATAAAAGGCTAAAACTAAAGCTGAGCAAGAGTGAACCAATAACATATAGTTGGGGGTCTCTAATGGAGTCTCCATTAAAGAAACATTTGTGTATGATGTGAATTGTTGTTCTTTGAAAGAAGTAAAGTCAGAATTGACAGGTCAGACTTTTTAAAACATCAGAAATTGAAATTGGACAAGAAAATTGCAATCGGTGCATTTCATTCATAGACCTCCATAGATCAGGATAAATAAAGAAGTAGTGAGAGTTTACAGTTTAGCTTTTTAATGAATCTGTGAACAAAAATTAGATGTTTATTCTAATTTTTTGACATTCAAATTGTTGATATTGCACTGTACATCTCAAAATAATTTTATTACATTTTTTTATTGCGATATGCTTTGTGTGATATGATTTTGTTCCAAGTCATTTTGAAGTCAAATGTGTTGAAAATGAAATGGATTTTGTGATGTAACAGTGACGATCAACTTGAGATGTGAAGTTGCTAAGTAAGAGAGAATCTTTTTCCCATTCAAGTGTACATAAACATATTCAGTTTAGAATTGTTGATATATTCTCACAATATGTTTACATTTACCATAGAATGTGACTCAAAATCAAAACTTAAAATCAACTGCAGTCAGTGTATGTTTTAATATGGTGATACTGTGGACAAAACAGGTTTTTGTCTGTGTTAAAGACAAATATTCACCAGTAAACAATGTAGTTTCTGTCTTGACAGATAAAGTTTAAATAACTTACCATGCCAAGTGACTGATGGTATTTTCTGTGGTGGGCATATTTGTTCAAGCAAATGTGTCTGTGTCAGTTGGAACAATAAACAATGGGAAGTGATCACAAGTTTGCTCAGTGATTTCTGAGATAGCTGCTGTCTTGATGTGGCCATTGCCATTGGGATCAGAGTACATCATTAAACCTGCAGCAAGAGCACAGCCTGCTTCAATGACATGTAAAATGCTGACTGTTTAAACAATGTCTATTTAACTTGTTTTATTGTGGCAATTTACATTAGAGACTGTCATCCTGCCAGGAATCTTTTAAAACAGCCTTCGCTTGAAGTCCAGAAAGTGACACATGCCAGCGCTCATAGTCTTTCCCGATGTCAATTCCACCGCTCAGCCAGACCTCCTCTTGTCCAGACACTCTTCCGAGAGGCTGCATTAAGGGCCATTTGAATATTTCATTTCCTATTAATTATGCACTCTTACTCTACATGTCATTAGAAGGAAAGGAGAAGGGGGGGGGGGGGAATCATCCAGTGTAACAAAGGATGAAAGGAAGAGAAGAGCGCTCTGTGGGTTCCATGAACAGCAAATTCCGAAGCATGTCACGTAGGACACTGTCCATTAAAAATCTTGTGGCATTCTTCGCCTGTCTGTCTTTTGGTGGATGGTTCTCGGTAGATGTTTGTAAAGATTTTCTTGATCTCAAACTCAGCATCAGCAGCAAGCACCTTATTTAAAAAGGCTAGTGCTCAATGAATAAATAAATAAATAAATAAACAAATTCATGGCTTCCTGAAGTAATTCAAAAAGTATTTAAAAATACTATTTAAAAAGTAAATTTTTTTTTTTTTTTGCATTTTTAGTTTTCTGCATATTGTGAGTTCAGCACACACAGTGTAATGATTTCATGAGAATTGGACCAAAAGAAATGTGCCAAAATTGCTTACTAAACAATATTTTCATATTAACTTACATTGAATTAACTTTTTTTTTGACAGCTCCAATATATTTGATTACAAAGAACTAAAAAAAAAATCAGGAAATAAAAGTGGAAAAATATCTTAAAGTACATATTTTCATATGTAAATACATACAATAACTAAATATGTATTTAGTATGTAAATATGTACTCTTTATTATTATTATTATTATTATTATTATTATTTAGAACATGCTTTCAGTTTTCCAAAAAATAATTCTGCCAGTACGTTTTTCCATGTTTCCTGTTTACATCTTCAAAGTTTAGTCTAGAATTTGGTTGCATCTTCTGTTTTTCATGATCCAAGTAATCCCAAAGATATTTAGTGATGCGGAGTCACAAATGATGGACAGAAAGACCTGTGGATTTTTTCAGCTTGGTTTTCTCTCAACTCTTTATTTGATGGTGGCCGTTTTTGTTTTGGACTCTCGTCACAGAGTGCACAAATGTAAAGGATGGACAAATTAAATACTGATGCATTATTTTTTATCTTAGTGCTGGAGATGTCTGTGATAAATATATTGATCTTGCTTTTTCAGAGACTTAAAAAATAACTTGTACATAGGACACAACAGGACACTTGTACAGAGAGATCCTACACCTACAGATTTGTCTCATTAATCGAAAAACTTCACATTCATGTTCCTATCCAATTTTATAATGTGTGGTGTCACAGCAGAACTACTACCAGTAGGTAACTGAAATCTTTTAGATTTATTGGGCAATCACCACGAGGACTGGCATCTCTTCTTGTGGCCTGCGTTCCTGACTGCCAGAGTATTTTGTAAATGGCAAAGATGTGTGTGTTTGGGAAGAAGACAAGGCAGGACAATGGAATCGCACTTTCTTCTCTGTACCAGTTCAACTCTTTCAGCACCCGCCTGGTGACAGTGACCTACATGGTCAGCAGCGATGCGATATAATTTATGATATATATAATATATTGGATCCATTAGCGGGCATAATGAAGTGGCGAAATGAAAGGGTATTTGTGAAATCAGTTCAAACATCCTGCTCGGCTTATGATTAAATGATTAATGAAATGCCCCTGCATAAGCATTTTCCCGAACCCGTAATTCATGCAGAGCCTGATAAAAATCCTCCAATCATATTTCCTTCACTAGCAAAAACCTTATCTCGCCCATTTTATATAAATCACCACAAAAAAAGAAGGAAAGAGAAGGACTTGCTTGGGCCGGCTACTTATTTAGATTAGTTATAAACGTGGTGGGGGGGTGGGGGGTGTAGAAGGAGAAGATCTTGGTGGTATAAAATAATCATGCATAATTATATTCATAATTCAAGTTTATGACAGATTCCATCTCTCTTCTCCTTGCTGTCCTTTGGCTTTTCCTCCTGGCTTCATTTAGGTCCTCTTCATCTCAATGACATAATTAACTGGGAACGCCGCAGAAAATAAGAACCCATTTATGTTTTGAAAGGGGAAAAATGGGGTGCACTACTATATTCCAGTCTCACACAGGACACATATTTCCACCTTTCACATAACTTTTTGTACATACAGTAGACCTACTTAATTATATAGTCACAAGTTAATAAAATCTCAAAATGGGAAAAATTCATTTACTGTGGGTTCAAGAATGTTATGTGTTTGTATGCCTTTCTTTGCTTTTTAACATTTCAACTTTTTCCGTTTTCCAATGTGGAGAAGTAAAGGACATGGGGTCAAGCAGTGTTTTTCCCCTCTCCAGGACAGATACACATTAGTTGAAATACTGATGATCAGTATTTGGGATCAATATTAATTTACAATAAATGTAGTAAATTTGTAGTGTGAAAATGGAACTCTTACTCAAAACTAACATTAAATGAACAAAAGTTCATACTAGAATATAAATATAGGTAAAGAGCAAAAAGAAAAATCTTTGAGATTTAACACAAAACATTAAAAAGCATGTTTGATTGGATTTACTCAACATGTGATTCACATTTCTACCAATTAAAACGACAGAGGAAGTGGTTTTTTGTTTGGTTGGGTTTTTTTTGCATTAGTTATGTGGATAGTTAATAAAAATGCTTTTAGTAGGGTTAAAACGGAATTCAAATGCAGATTCTGAAAAATGATTAATATTATCTTATGATTATTGGTGAGCGCTGATAATCACTCAACCCCTGTAAACAGCTATCCTGCATGTGATCCAATATTGTATCATAAAAGTTACCAAATGTTTCATAAACATCTCTAAAATGTGCTAAAATGAACTCTTGATGTTCTGTCTTTTGCTCTAGACATCTGAATAACGAGCATGCACTGGATGACAGGAGTACAGCCCAGTGCAGAGTACAGATGCAAGTAGTTCAACAGCTGGAACTACAGGTAACATCTTGTCTCTCTTCTCTGATCCTTCTTGGTATTCTTCTCTTCTCCAGACTCCTCTTCAGTCCATCTTTCCCTCTTACCCCTCCCTTCATCTCCCTCTCTTTCTCTGACCAGTGGCTGAGAGATGGGGGAGGGGGCAGGGGAATAAAAATGAAATTATTTTGTACATTTGTGAGTAACCAGTCATTAAAAATGTGTTATGTATGCATGACAGCCAGCCAAAGATATATGGAGAGCCTGGGGCCTTAGTCCAGAAGATAATTACATTTTGAATTTTACTGGGTTTTAAAGTCATTTACGACTTTTAACTATTTGGCACCACAATAAAACATTCAGCAAGACACTGAGACGGCAACACCAGCAGGCGCTCTCTGTGTCGTTCTGCATATCGATCGACAAAAGTTATTAATAATACTCCTTTTTATGGAAAACACACTTTTCATGCATTTCGTAGGTAAAATACTTTTGATTAATACATGCAATGAGTGGTTCTTGCACTAACAGTCATAATGGCACCTAATGTATATGCATAAGGATATTAGTTATGCATGCTTTCAAGGGAGAGAAGGTGATGTTTCGACAGTGACGTTCCATTAGAGCAGATTAGCAAGAACGAGTGAAAGCTGTGGCCCTCGAAAATCTTAAGAGCAGAGTAGTACTCCACACCTAGCACATCCAGCATCTATGGCAGCCTCGTCCTCCTCCCCATACTCCCCCCCCCACGCATCAAAGGGAATATAAAGAGAACAATCACTTGATTCATCTGTATGTTAATCTACTGTATGTGTGTGTTTATCCACGCTTGCTCAACAATGCAACCCTTTCAAATGGCTCAGCAGTACAAACAAAATTAGGCTTTTATGTGTGGGTTTGGCACACAGTAAAGACGTTGAAACCTTGAAGACAGAAATGTTCAGTGTGTATAGAGGGTGTGCCACAGATAGTGTTTAGCTTTGTTAGTTTTTTTGGCTAGTTACAGAGAGAGAGAGGTATGGAGGTTAAGAGTGAGGAAGTTAGCAGACTCATCCCCCACCCTGTACAAATCTCCATAATATGGACTGGCATCCAGAAAAACAAGCCAGCAAAGAGAGTGAGAGAGACAGAAGGCAGGTCAAAGATTTGGGTGGAGGCTCCGTTTAGGTGTGGACTCTCTGATTATGAAGGCTTTTATGATAATTCATGCATCCAATTCAGATTTTTCAATTATATATACTAGTGCATCTCCAAAAATTACGATTATGTTCATAATTTAATTTTAAAAAGGTGAAGTGTTATAAATTTAATATTCAATACATTTCAAGCCTTTTTGTTTTAATGTTGATACTGTTTAAATAGCAGTTTACTTAAACTCCAAATGAAATATTATAGAAAAATCTGAAGTGATTTTTATGAACTGTAAGCCATACAGACGAACAGTGCAACAAAAAAGGTTTGACGTGTCATTTTACATGTAATGAATAAAAAATATCTTAAAGGAGCTGAGCCGTTTTCTCAGTCTGTAGCTACATTTTTTAAATTATCAATATAGATACTTAATCATAGTGTTCAAGGACACTGATGACCAATAATTGGGTTTGCTATGAATGTTCATACATTTGATATTTTTTATCTTATTTTATATGTATTATTATTATTATTATTATTATTAAAGAGAAATTAAATTAAGATTTATGCTATTTTCAGCAAAAAACTTGCCAATTTCAAGTATCCAGTGGCAGAGAAGATAAAACATGAAAATAGTTATTACATTATTAAATATTCAGAGTAGAAGTACATTGTGTCCTTTTGTGAGACTGATATCTTTTTATTCAAAAACGTCTTTTAGTGTCAAATTTGATCAAGCAGAAATTAGTCATGCAATGTTAATCATGCAAAATTAATCAACTCCTCAATGTGTGTGTATGTATGTATTAGTAGGTAATGAAGTATGTAATAAATGAAGATTGTTTGCTTATTTATTTTGTTGTTTGATGTGTGGTGTCTGAATGTAAACACTGCCTTTTACAGAATGGGTGTGCAGCATTGCTCATTTGTATGTCTCTTGTGTCTCTTCTTTCTGCTTTTGTTCATTAAAGTTAGCGAAAGACAAAGAACGTCTGCAAGCTATGATGACTCACCTACATGTCAAGTCCACGGAGCCCAAGCCCACTCCACAGCCAGTGAGTAGCACATCTGTCATCTCTCTCTCTCTCTTGTTTCTCTACAGTTAAATTTAATTTTTACCATTGTGATGCCCCTCGCTGATGCAGTTCAGCTATAAATACACATCCTAGAATGCAGATGTTGGTGTTTTGGTTTTTGGAGCTAATTCTTTCTTCCAGAGATATAGCAGGAATATCATGCCCATAATGCAGAAATGAAACTTGAGGTGTGTAGGCTGTAGGTAACCCACATAATGAGAAGCTGTCGACATGAATAAAAGGTAGTGCTCTGTGACTTTGGACATCAACTTACCACATAAGTATTCATTTTAATTGATGTTCAGTGAGTGTAGGGACTCCAATGTGGAAAGAGTGGCATAAAATTCGAAAGACTGAGATGGTACAGGAGCTCTGCACTTTCACCCTGTCATCCATCATCATTTATTTACAGCAGGAGGCTCTTCTTCTATTGACAAGCAGCAGGGCTGAAATCTTAAAACAAGACAATGCTGGACAGCAGCCTGCTTGAGTAAAGCTGTTTTTAAACACGTATAGACACCCACAAAGATTGTGTGGATTAGTGTGTGCCCAGACTCACTGACATGAGACGTTTGTGTAGAGAAAGTGGTCATCTGAGGACACTGATAGCACTGTTGTTAGCTCTGTACCACAGCCCTAAGGAGACGTAGGACCAGTGTGTGGGGAATCAAGGTGAAAAGACAGTTTAGGCCACCTCCTCTATTACAAACCAGCTGCATGTTATCAGAGAAAGTATACAAAACAACATTCTCACATTGTACTGACTCATAATTGTGTCTGTTTACAACTTTTTTAAAGCAATTACCCAAGCCATGTTAAAGGTCCTTTTGAAAATGTTTTGGGCAATCACATTTCAATTCTTCCATAAGAATCCTATTCCAAACTTCATATTTATCAACAATTCATGGATTTTAAGGGAAGCATCACCTCAGGCTTTGCCTGTTTATCTGTGTGTCCATGTCTGTGTGTTTACCATTGAGAGTGTCACTAAGCATTCTTGTCAGAAATCTGACCTTTTCACTGTCCATAATTAAGCCCGGGCTTTTCTTCTTCTTCTTCTTTTTGTTTATTTCTTTAGCAGCTTGGTGAGTCAAAGCCAGTATAATTAGATCACCAATTACCATTTAATTAATTTCTGTCTGAAGTCTCTTTTTTTTCTGTGGCCATGCTGGAAAGCACCCAAATGGTGAAGGAAACAAAGAGGAGGCCATTACGTGGCTGTCTGGCCTATTGTGGGGGCTACTCACCATTTATGATGGAGGAATATGGATGAAACAAAGCTAGCTAATCCACAGCTGTGTGTGTGTGTGTGTGTGCGCGCACACTACAGAAACAGCTACATAATTAACGCTACATAGAAGTTAATGCTAGCTTTTATATACCTGTAAAGTCGTTTTTTGTTGCGTGACAGAACAAAAGGACTTCACACATGCCAGATGTTTCACAAATTAGAAAAAGAAAAGAGAAAATGCTGCAGTGAAAACCCACTAACCCACTAAAAACACAAAAAAGATTAGATACGCACAGTGACAATGCCATGTCAAGGATGAAACATTTAAGCAGCTACAGCCCTTCATGTTTCATTATTATATACCTGTCCATCAAACAGGGCATCAGGATGGTAATGAGTGTTAATAGGCTATGTGTTAATTGTGCAGGCCATGCTGTATCTGTGCGGTGATGGTGGGGGAGGGTTTGGGAGGGGGGGTTTACATGTTAAACACTGTCTGTTAGCTTTCACCTGCCTTGCCCCCCATCTGCACTGTCAGCATCGTCATTATCATAGAAAATTAGACATCTGATACCTCTGAAGCAATTGACAGCCTTGACATTTCATTAATTTGTTAGCACAATCCATGAACAGTTGTGGCCCGTCGGCCAAAAAATCTGCCTCGTCGTGCCCTCTTGCTCAGTTTCCCCTCCCCCTCCCTCATCACAGACCTCACAGAAATCATGTTTAATTTGGAAATGTGGCCTCCTTTGGCAAATTAGCAATTAGAACAATTTGGAGAGGGAAATATGTATTTGTGTCATTAGCTGCCACACACACGCGCGCACACACAAATTAGCAGTAAGAGCGTCGGGTTAGGCTTGAATTTTCCACTCCAGTAGAAGAGCAGCGTTGAAAACCCAGCACAGCTGCTGAGAGATCCACTGTAGCACTTGGAGCTCACTGCTTAATTAGTTTACCTTATAGCCATTATTACTAATAACCCCCTTCCCCATCCTTTTGTTTCCACTTGATAAAGGGGGAAGAACCCTCTTTTCTCCAGAATGTTCTACACTCATCTTTTTGCCAGCCCAGTCCTGCTGAGGAGGGTCACTTAGATGTGGCGTTTAATCATGGTATCACCTCCATAAGTAGCCACTAATTAGGATCCTTCTAATACAGTTGCAGCCTGTAATTAGTCTAGTTTGGCCTCTCTGTCTCTGGCTTATTAGGGGCCTCTCAGGGGTGGGGAAGCGAACACTGTCAGCCAGCAACGCTGCTTCTGCCTCAGTACTGGCCCAAGCTCCGAGAGGTAGATAGAGGAATCTGCTGGATGCTAGCAAATCAAACAAAAGGGACAACAGGGAAGATGGTTTTTCAGTGCCCCTGCAAAGAAGAAGGGCGGAGAAAGAGTCCACCCAGGGCTCTTCATGTTTACTAACATTTGTAAACCAGAGCTCCACCCACGCTCCTCAGTGCTCCTGAGGTTGATTCAAGGGCATGTTTGCAATTAGCAGCATCATGCTGCTGTGTATGATTCCACACAGCCAACCAGCGATTAACGCTCCAATACAACTCTGTGCTTTTCAGCTCAACCTGGTTTCTAAGTCTGCCCCTGAGGCCTCGCCGCCACTCAGTCTGCCCCAGACACCCACCACGCCCACGACCCCGCTCACACCCCTCTCTCAGGCCCACTCAGTCATCACAACCAACCTACACACCGTGGGACCCATCCGCCGGCGCTACTCTGACAAGTACAACATGCCCATATCTCCAGGTACCTCTTGCTGATTTTGCTGTTAGGCTGTTTCTTTTGGACCACAGGAGCTAATCTTTGATCACCTGTAATGTTCAGACAACTTTATCTTAGATATCTTATTTCCTTTTGGATAAACATGCCATGTTTGCAGTGTTGTAAGTTCTTGTACATGTTGCTGACAGATATCGTCCAAAACAAGGAGTTCTACATGAATGCGGAAGTACGCCCCCCATTCACGTACGCATCATTAATACGACAGGTAAGAGCTATGTGTTTATCCATTCATCTCAGTGAAGTCGATTTAATGCAACTTCACTCTGTTCACGGTTTAGAAGGTCACATAAATATTCAGCATGGACATATATTTCTTATTTTTTACTTTTTTCCTCACTCTTTCCCTCCAAACCTATCCTGTTAAATTTCAAATACAATTTAGCCCTGCGACACATGATTAACCATCTGCAAATGGTCGCAAGGGAGCTCGGCAGTCAGAGAGCAGGGCGCGGGGGACGAAAAAAAAACCCTCATATATAACAATTGCTTTTGATGAAGCATTACAGCCAATGTGATTATTACGAAATTCATTTCACACAACAGCGGGGCTGCAGCGTCTTTAAGATGCCCAGTCAATTATCGGAGCCAGCCTGCTAATCTGCCATCGCGCAAGCATTAATCTGGGCTTGGGGATAATTGGTGCGCTGTAATCTGGCCCCAACAAAATAGTTTTCGTTTGTTCTGGTCGCTTAGCGGAAAAGGATGTATTCAAATTGCAGCATTTGAATGAGGCCAGGCAAAAAGCGTTTGGTAAACAAAGTAGCTGGTAGCTGGGAGCAGATCAGTACAGGCCTGTTTTACATGCTCCATTAAGGGGAACGTGGCCTGAACACGCAAACCCCCCATCTCCCTTTGTTTAAACAGGGGTTTGAAACGGAAGTGGAAAATGAATTGTTACTTATCAGCGTTTGTGTGTGTGTGTGGTTTTTTCCAGGCGATACTTGAGTCACCGGAAAAACAGCTAACACTAAATGAGATATATAACTGGTTCACGCGAATGTTTGCATATTTCAGACGGAATGCAGCTACGTGGAAGGTAATTTCTGATTTCCTGCACTGTCCTTTCTCACCTGATCTAATGTACATTAATGATTTTACCTCACTTTAACTCCATACGACACTGTCAAATTTTACATCAGTGCATTTTTATATTTATATTTAAACAAATGATGAAGTCATTATAAAGTCCATTTAGTTGGTTTAAGGCTTGTAGCTTGACTTTGATTCATTTCCATTTTGAAGACAGAGAGACTGTCTTACTCATGAACTCTGAGCTCCTTCGCTCCTCACTGACAGCTCTTCCATACACACTCTTATATACACACACATACAGCCAAGCCAATTCAGTGAGGTCACATACAGTACATGTGGGGAAAATCTCATATGATGCAAAAATCCATAAAGAACAAAATGTCTTTCACTGTTTCCCAGTCTCTTTGTCAAAATAACTTGTTTTTATGACTGTACTCTTCCACATTAAAATGGTCATGAACAAAAAAAGCATTTTTCCAAAAATAATTGCTCTTAATGAACCCTAGAAGGAGCTGGAACAGATGAGCTCTCCAAAAGGGTTCCTTTAAAAAGTATTTCTACGTTTATTCTGGACACTTGTCAGTAGCTTTGAGGGAAATCTGGTCATTTGAGTAGGACGTTTTCCTCTTGGCAGCATTGGTACAGTATTTGCATTGCGTTCAAGTGTTTTCGTTTCCGCTTTGCATCGAGGCAGGAAATGATGAACTATCTCTTACTGTTACCACAAGCGAATGATAAAGCACTGTGCTGACAAGCCTGCCACACACAGCCATTTGTCAATGAGCACTTTATTTACTAAATATTGCTTGCATACAGTACAAATGGACCTGATGAAAAGGTAAATTATGAACACACAAACAATGAAGCTTGTTATAATTGTGTAGTTTCCCCTCATTGTTTGACTTTGGGGCTCAGAGTGACGGGCCAAAAAGTCATGTTTATTTGACTAACTGTTTGTGCAGTCTGGAATTTTGTTTGCAGTCTAAGGTGGTTTGTTACAACTGGCCTCCTGATGACTGGTTTCTTTGTATATTTAGTGTTTAAAGTTAAAGTTGAAAGCCACTTTCCTAACCTTGCAGCGTTAATAAGTAATCCCAGTGTAAGCATTCTGTAATTTAATACAACAAAAGAAAATCATGTTCTTGACAGTGTGACAGTGTTGGACTTGTGCAATAAATGTGAAACATTTCCAGTCTGTATGTTGGCTCATTTCTCTTTGCACTGATAGACTTCTTCTCTTCTCTTACACCAACTGCAGAACGCAGTCCGGCATAACCTTAGTCTTCACAAGTGTTTTGTGCGAGTAGAAAACGTTAAAGGGGCAGTATGGACCGTTGACGAACTAGAATTCCAAAAGAGAAGGCCTCAAAAGATCAGCGGGTAGGTTCCCTCTACACCTCCCCTGCATATCCTGGCTGGCCAAACTCATGTCTTGTGGTGTTGATTGAGGGGAAATGATTCCGTGCCATCATGTTGTGTACTGTGCTGTTCCACTGACCCCCTTGCTCATTTTGGCGTGCATCTCGACTCCGCTGGAGCTGCCTGCTAGGACCCAGAGTGGCTTTTGCTTGGTCATGCATTTCCTGTCCCTCTCACTTTGATCATTTTCTGTCTGTCTGTCTGTGTGTGTGTGTCTGTCTGTGTGATCATTGTATATGGCCTGGCTGCTTCCCTCCTTTTCCACCTTGCTTGGTGCTCCCCCTGCCCTTCTCAGGGTGCCGTGCGCACCAATCTCTCCTTACATAAGTGCTTTTTAAGAGTCGAGGATGACTTTGGGTCCTTTTGGACTGTAGACGACGAAGAGTTTAAAAGGGGCCGCCACGTACAGCGAGGTCGCCCGCGGAAGCATGTCATCGACGACAACTTAGACGAGCTGCTTGTACAGTAAGCACCGCTCCCTGCCCCGCCCCCTCCAACCATATCCTTGCATGCTTTGCTTCTGTGTGCCATTTGCTCATCCTGTGTGTAGCTTTTCATACACCCCATTAATGACATTGCTTTATTATTTCTGCCTTGTGTTAATTCTGCAGGCGTAATGTTGTTAGTTATACACAATATAAGAGTCTTTAGTCCTTTTCTCAGATTGTTAATACTGATACAAGCTTCATATTCTGCGAGAATAGTTTTAGTAAAGTGAATATTTGCTGGCTATTCTCTTGGTGCCTTCAGACTGAAATCTTAGTGTTCTGTCTCTGTGATCACTTCCACAGAAGTCCAGCCCTAGTGAAAAATATTCAGACCAATTTGGGATATGGTCCTGCCCTCTCAGCAGCCTTCCAGGTAAAATACACGGCACTTTCTGAGTGTTTTAAAACTTTAATTGTTTTCTTTTTTTAATATAGACATTCATTCATCCACCTGTGGTGGGTTCTGTGGTAAAAAGAATGAAACTTGGTTAAGAATGAAACAATGTTAGACAAGATTACTGATGACATTTTGCTATTTGGCCTTTCAGTAATGATGAAGTTAGCATTTTTGTTTCTTCAGCTGTGTGATGTAGATCACTGTAAGTTTTCCCCTCTTCTGTCACTCCTAACTTCCACTTCTGCACATCCATTGTCAGGCTTCAATGGCAGAAAACAACATACCTCTATACACTACTGCTTCCATTGGGAGCCCCACTCTTAACTCGCTTGCCAACGCTATCCGAGAGGAGATGAATGGGGCCATGGACCACGGCAACAGCAACGGTAGTGACAGCAGTCCTGGACGCTCCCCCTTGTCAGCTATGTGAGTGTTTTTACCTTCAGCATTGACAGTGTTTGTGTGTATGCATTTATGTAAGAATGTGCAAGTTTCCATCTGCTCAGAATTTCTCTTTCACAAACGTTTTAATTTTTTTTAAATACACTGTAATATATAATCAAAGTCTGGACTTCCTACTGTATAAAATTACCCAGACACATTAGGTACACAAAGGAAGTTCAAATTGTGAGCTGTTGCACTCTGCACAAGACCCAACATTGACTTCTTCAAAAGGAAACTCCACCTTTTTGGAAAGTCTGGGGCGGATCATAAAGAAAATAGCCTTGCTCCTTCTCTCTCTGTTATTTTAAGCACTGCTTTTATAAACTCCCTTTTAGTACAGGTCAGTAACATGTGCTGTACTTGTGCTATGTTACTTCATAATTATTGCCTCCATTTTGTTTAAATATTTACAAAAGTCATGAATAGAAGATGACAGAGTTGCCCTCTTTTCCGCTCCCGGACGAGACTCACGACACGTTCGAAAAGCCTCCAAGTGGTTGATAGAAAAACAATGAGAAAAGAAAGGAAGATAGAAAAAAAAGCCTATGCATAACGTGCCAAGATTTCCATGTAGCTAAGCTGTGGTTAGTTTGAAGACCGCATCTCCTCATACACTTGCTGTATAGTAGTGACTGCTAAGTTGTTTGATGCCTAAAAAAATATGACGCAGACAGCATAGGCTCCAGATGTTGGTGGACAGATCACTGATTTGTTGCTTGGCAAGATTTACTGGCATTTGTGTAAAATATCAAGGAGCAGAAGGAGAATTTCAGCACAAAAGCTTAAAAATGAGCAGCACAGTAATGAACTTGTGGAGTTGTGGGGAGAGAAAAGTGCTTGTGTTAATCATTGGGAACATAGCTGCAGGCATGGCTCTATAGCAGGATAGGCAAAAAACAGGATGGGTATGCTAGCCTAGAGGCTGCCTGCCTTTTAGCCTCTGTATCACATTTTTCCTTCTCCGGGCAAATTCGCCAACTTAAGTAACTTATAAACAAAAAGTATTACTTAAACGGGTGCTCAGGCCCAAGTGCATGTAAAATAGGGATGTCAGAAATATAGTGTGAAATTCAAATATTTATCAGATTCAAGGGGGAAAAAATTCACATTCAACTGCAGAAAATTCACATTCAAATGGTGAAAGCGACCATTGCTGGGTGTCCAATTTTTCAGACCAGGGGTAACATTATAATACTGTATATTATCACAGAAATAATAATAATAATAATAATAATAATAATATTATTAACAATAATAATAATAATAATAATAAATTCAGACAAAGCATATAAACAAATTACGGACAATTAATACAGTTCTGTAACAATAATAAAAAAAAAGTTTAGTGATTTTCTTTTACTGTTTATGCTCATCATACATAGCTGAAGCAGCAGCTGTCTGTTCTGACATTAGCTCAGTATTTTAAACAAAAAGAAGAATTTTTCATCTTCTTCAAAGCAGTGGTGTGTTTATAAGCTTATTATCTGTATCATAACTAATTCATGCAATGATAACACACTTATAAAATAGAGATGTGAGCTGCTACAGTAGTTTAACAGCTAATGCAGTCACTAATAGCAGTTATGGATACATGCAGCATGCAAGATATCACTAATGTGGGTGACTTTATGGAATTGTCATTCCCAAAATTGACAACCAATGAATGGCCCTTAAATCATCAGGTATCAGTATTTAATAAAAGTATGAGCTGTGATATTTTCACTGAGTGCACTTTAATTGTAATTGTGTTTGCTATATATTGTGTTTTATTTGGTGGGAGATTCATCTTAAAAAATATTTTTACATGTTGGGCATAAAGAATTCAGATTTAATTTCTGAATGTATTCTCAGTATTGACAATATGTCTGTGATATTCATGTTCTAGTGTTAGATATAGGCTGTTACATCCCAACATTTTGCATGTTTTCCCAATATGTTCACTTCAGCACATCAGCAGTAACTGCATTAAATTGTGCAGAAGTTTGTTTTCTGCTAAGATTGTGTTCACTTCAGTATCTATCAGGTTATGTCCAAACCTTTGCATGATACCGTATGGCTGTTTAATATGAGGCAGATATGTTTTACATGACCCTTAAAGATACTTAAGTATAAACCATTCTTATCCGGGTGCCCATACAAAATAAGTGTCCATCACATCTTCCTGCATTGGAGATGATAAAGGCAATTCATTTTCTCTGCCTATGTAGATACTCACTAATCACAAGCTTCAGCCTTAATTACAAGCACAGGGATTGCCAAAGCAGCGTGTGGTTCAATAGCATAATAATAACAATTTCATGTTTGCCCTGCAGCTAGAGATTGAGAACCGGAGGCAATGGGACTCGTGGAGTTACTTTGATCTGAAACCGATAGAATGGGAAGAGTTAGCTCAGTTTTTATTATTCACTCCTGAATATGGTGTTTCATTAGCATAGCTGTCTCCTTACTGACTGGGCTGCACAAAGCATTAGCAGTTTGCTTGGATGAGGAGAACTTTTTTCCCCTCAGACTTGATTGGGGGGAAATAAAAGAAGAAGGGGAAAAAAATCAGTTTGTCACTAATTAACATTTGCCAAACGTGGAGTACCAAAGGCGCACGGTTTACAGTGCACTTGCAACACTGATTAACTCTGAGATTCTCCTACAGCTACTCCTAATATTTTCTTTTTTTCCTCCTTCTTCTCCTCCACTCCAGTCAGCGCTTGCGCTCTGGATTGCTGTCCCCGCAGTGTTTCTATAATGAGAAATTTGGCAGATCTCATCTCTGTGGAGAATCCCTTGCCCAGACTGTGGGCCGGGGGGTTCATGTTTTTCCTTGTTTACAACTGACAGCGTTATTATTCTCGTAAGGGCTCTGTTTCTTATCACCCTGCGTTTCTGTCGAGCCTCCTCGTCACCCTCCCCACAAAGCCCCCCCATCCCACCTCCCCTCTTTCTCTCTCTCTCGCTTCCCTGCCAGCACTTTTCTTTCTCCCTTATTGACACTTTGGTGAGGAGCCGCATTCATTTTGTGCACAGTTAAAGCGCGAGCGGGCACTGTCTGCTTGCTGTTGTGTTTTCTTTTTTTTTTTTTTTTTTTTTTTTTTGCCAGCTTGAAGTTGATTAATGATAGAACCTCGCGCAGGGTCGTCCTCCAGGGACCCGCCTCACAGGTTGTGCATGTTAACGAGCGGGAAGAGGAACACACAGCGCGCTGATCCAACACCACCGGGTGTCTGACAGACGCCCCCTCTCTTTCTCTCTCTCTCTCTTGCTCTTTCTCCCTGCGACTCTTGTTTGCCCACTCGTTCACCGGAGTCCATTCTCTCCTCTCCACGTCACACGTTGTTAATCTCCCTCATTTATCAATTCCAAGTGAATACCCCTGTTGTCGGGCCATTGCAGAAAATAAAGCGTCCAGGTTTCCCTGGAACTGGAAAAACTGAAATGGAACTGAAGTTATCAGGAACACCAGTGTACCATCAGTGTTAGGGTTTCATTACAAGGACACTTATTTGTTCCTCTGTTCCATCCCTCACTCCCAGCCAGCATAATGTCTATGTCTTTTAAAGAGGCTTTGTGGGGAAAAATAAGAATATTAATAACCTTGGCCTGTTGCCTTCCTTCCATTCATTTATGTGCAGGCATCACATCAGCGTTAAAGAAGAACCACTGGACCCAGAAGAGCATGAAGGACCTCTGTCCCTGGTGACGACAGCCAATCACAGTCCAGACTTCGACCACCACAGAGATTATGAGGACGACCATGGGAACGAGGACATGCTGTAAGACTTCTTTCCCTCGGGTCCTCCCAGAAGGGGCCAAAACGTAAACTGAAATCATCATCGAGACCACTCCAGGCCTAGCAAGCCCAAGACTGGATTCCCAGTCCTTTTTTGTTGACAGCTATACAAATGTTCCAATTTACTCTTAGTGCCATTAAACATGAGATAAACATGAGATGAAGAGAAAAAAAAATGATTCCATTTGGGAGTATTTTTGATTTGTTTCTACTTTTGGGTTTAAAGACAAAGACCAAGTGCATAATTTCTACTCACGTTCGATAAGGAGCCATTTGGTACTTGGGGACTACATCTTCACGTTGCCTGGCCTGGCGAGACCAGAGTGGACATGAATGTGAAAACATACGCAGAGAAAGACTGCCCTGTTGCCCTCTGAGTCTGCTCAACACTGATTAGGAAACTACAGAGGAGCACACACTCGTATCATTAGCGCCCAAATGGACATGTCCTTTACCCAGAGTGTGTGCACACAGGTGTATGTGAATTTAGTTTAAACGTCACTGCCTTCAAATCATCTTAGGTTTGCATCCATCACAAACTGGGATTAAGTCTGGTGTTTTGAGGGCAAATAATAAAAACTTTGTGTCCCCTCTGTCGTTCTATGCTGTTATTTGCTATATAATAATTTTTTTGTTTCCTTTAACTGATCAGACCTCATGCCCATTGTTGTGGAGATTCTGTACGATCAGCACTTGATAATGAATGTGTATAGTTTCATTCTGTGGTGTTTCATTCCTATTTTCCTTTCAATTTTTTTAGCAGGAAACAATGTCACTTTTACTATGTAGTATTTTTCTGTCATTTATTCCATATTTTGGCGCTCCATATCCCTGTTTTACACACATACACACACACACACACACACACACACACACACAGCTGAAGTCCATCTGCAAATGCACTACTCATAATGAAGGCTCTCTCTCCACGCATCAATGAAGTTTAATTTTCACAAGGGAATGAATGACAGAGAAATCAACGCAGGTTATGACTTATCATTATAAAATTATACTTTCAAAAATCCCCCGTTTTTACGGCAGTGTGTTAGCTGCAACTGAATCACTGATCAAAATGCTGGTATGAGGAGGGGAAAAAATTAAATGTCAGAATAAAGCAGGAAGCAAAAGCCAAGAGATAATAGTTAGACAAAAACTAATTGTGATTCCCAAACGAAACTGTCAGCATAGATTAAACTTTCATTTCTTTACTTTTTTTTCTCCGTTCTGTAATTTTCAGACTGTCTGGCAATGCTAGAAGACTTTCAAGTGCATTCCCTGATGTTTTAATGTCTCCTTTCCCCACATCACTAAACAGCCAGCTCCCTGTGTTGTTAGCAGTTATTATTAATTACACTTGGGATAAAAAGGTTAAAGAGATTACAAGCCAAGGCTGGCATTAGAAGCCATGACCACTGAGCATTACAGCAATGGGGTACAGCCCACTATAACCACATGCATCTAGCCGCATTACCTTGGAAACCAGTACGAAGTTAGTTCCAGGCTCAAATTTGTCAAACCCACAGAACAACCTGGGGGGGAGGTGGGGGGGCAGGACTGCAATAAGCAACAGCTCAACTTTTCAAAGCGAAAACGTATCTATGAAACTGAGAAAAAATTAGAATAGTCATCTAAATTTTGTAAAATGATTTATGACTGCAACCACTTTGCTTTTTTATTTATTTCCATTTTCAATGTTGTTTTTTATGTTTAAGTTGTTGATGTGTCCGTTATCTGTGACTACCAAAGAGAAACTACAAGTTAAAATAAGATATTCTGTGTTCCATGCAATAGAAAACAAGGCCAAATATCCTCTGCATTCTCCCACTGGATGCAAAAGAGTAGAGGAAACAGTTCTTACGGCATCTTGCTTATGGTGAACGTATTAAGCGAGCTGTTCAAATTTACTGAAGTTTAAAAGCCAAAGGGGTTGTTCAATGGGCAGCTGCAAGTCTTTGTCTTTGACCAAAATAGGAGAGGAGAAGCAGAGACTGGGACAAACATAAGACCATATCATAGAAATGTTTTCGTTGGGCCAACGTAAAAAGTTAAACGAGAGCATTCTAGCAGGAAACGATGGCTGTAAAAGAAATTCACAGATGAAATTGCCTGGAAACTGGGTTCACTGTCTTCATGGTGTAACTAAAATGCAGGAAGGGGAAAAGATTTGCATAACACAATGTGAAAAAAATTATACTTCAAACTGGACCACACAATGATGACATTGATATTTTGTTCTATTTTATCATTGTCTTTTTTGTTTTGTTTTGGATTGTTTTTTTTGTTTGTTTGTTTTTGTTTGTTTTTATCCTCTGAAAAGATTGTATGCCACTTACTGTGTGAATCCAGTTGCATTTCCTTTAGTCCTTTGTTAACCATGGTATACGCTTTGCGATTGTGTTTTAGGTTCTGTCAACTTATTACTTTTTATATTAAAAAAACACTCCTGTCAACTAATAAGCTGGGTACAAGGTACTTTTAATGGCAGTTCCTTTTCTTTGTAAATTCAACCATGCATTTCCTATGAGTGAGTATGGCAATCTGTGGTTCATGAAAGAAAAAAAAGTAACTAATCATCCAGGCAGCTGTGGATTAGGCTTGGTCAGCCAGAGAGGAAAGACATGCATTCATCCAAAGCCTATCTCTTATGGGTTAGCTCGACATTCTAGAAAGAGGGGGGTGGGGACAGGCAGGTAGATAAGATCATTCTCCGCATGTGTAGCTCGACATTACTAAAGTGAAGCAGCATGAGAAAACTGTTAGTACGCATACCTCAGTTCAGACCTATTGAGAATGATTAAACAAAGAGGAAAAAAAGATACCATTTCACTCAGTTGCACTTAGTCGTATGTCCTGCATGTTTAGTCGAAAACTGTAGCAAATGATATTTTAAGAAAGAGTTAAGAAGTAAACTTATGAAAATAAAAAAACAAAAAAAACAAAAAAACAACAACAAAAAAAAATTACTAGTTCACACATTCTGTTGGTTTAGTGAACCAATCCAAACCTCAGGCCTCTTTTTTAACTAACGGAAAAAAACGTTGCTCACTATTCTTTCAGTTTTTTTGTTTTTTTTCCCCCAAACATGGTATGCTGTCAAAGAGGCTTTGCTTTTGTGGGCTTTATTACAGTAGGTTGTACATACATCCCATTATAACCCTGTTGTCCTTTGTTTTTTTGTTTTGTTTTTCTTTGCTCCTTTCTAAGAACAAAAAAAAGAATTGTATTACCATGTTTGCTTTATCGTAACTGCTTTGTACTGACTATTAAAAAAGACACAAAGCAATGACAAACTGCTGTATGTATTGGAATAGCAAACTGTGCTGCAGATATATTTAACTTAGTAATCCTTGCTTTTTTTGCAAAAATAAAATAAAATAAGTCAGTCATACATGCAGACATCTGTGAAAGAAAAGAGAGAGAGCAAGAGAGGGCTGGGAATGAGTTTTGGGGATAATCCCAGATTTCTGGATTTTGAAAAACTGTAAAATAGAAAACAGACTTGTCTGTTATCATTGACCTAAGCGTTTTGTAAAGAGTCTTTTCCCCTCTTCTTTGTGTTAAGCTGTTTTTGATACTTCCTTCTTTTAGCAGTCCAGCAACTGCCTTCTACAGCTGTCTGGCCTAGATTATGAGCTCAGAGAAAGAGCAGACAGGTGTATTTCCTCAAAGGGAAACCTTTTTGCATGACTCAAGTTAGAGAGCTGTGGTAAAGTGGTCAGTCCTATATTGGGGGTGTGTCTAATATTTTATATAAAATGGGAAAAAAAGAAATTATGCAGTGCCAAGATGTAAATGACTTATTTGTTACATGCTTTCGTTTTCTTCTAAGCCCATTCATATAAGACATAGGCTTCATACCTGGTGAAATAACTGTGGATCCCTGTCCCCTGTTTTTAGTATTTTAAAATGTTGGCTATATTTTTATCACCACTATGTTCTTTCTAATTGTATAGCTAGGTAAACTCAAGCACAGTAAGGAATTACAGTAACTCTCATTGAGCACATTTAAAGGTTGAAGCATTGAATATCACCAACCGGTTTTATTTTTTGACCCTTCTGTCATTATGTAAAATATCAAAAGATGTCCCTCAACTTCTATGTGCTCAAATAAGAGTCCCCCTCTTACACATCCTCAACTCTGCCCTGGTTACACATATTATATTATCCTATTGGTGATATTTTTTGCTGTGCTGTAACCGCCACCCTCCTAGTCCCGTTCACAAAATTAAAGGTGGAGTCTGAGGAAATGGCGAAGTGTTTTCATGGCTCATCAGACCACTTGATCACTGTCAAAGCTGTAAACCTGTACAGTAATGCCAATTTTTCCCTTTTATTTTTCTTTTCTGTTAAAGAACAGGTTCCTTTCATCATCCGCTTCATCAGTCTGTAATCCCTCCTTCACTCCCTTGTCTGTTTTTTTTCCACAGACTATTATGTTAAAGTCAGTCTCGAGGACTGATGAGAGCATTCGATAAAATGCAATAAAAATGCTGGTTGTTCATGTTGTTTCTGAGGGCTGTCATTTTCATCTCAAACTAGAGAGGCTGAATGATACTGTTGTAGTTTTAGCTTAACAACATCACATAGAGAAATAAAATAAAATAAAAATACAATGCCCATATTACAAAAAAATCAAGTCTGTAGCTAAATACTATTGATGTTGCACTTGGTTTTTAAGGTAGAAATCATCAATATTATTGGGTCCTAGGCCATGTTTTTTCTGAATATATACTGTACAGCTACCATCTACGCTTGCACATTAAATTCTCCTGTAATTAAAGAGACAGTTAAACTGTCCCTCCCCACCAGCAATTTAGGTAACTGCTTTTGATCGGCTATAAATTGTTACTGCATTAAAAGTCCAGAAAATATTAGCGATATAGCTTTCTTGATGGAGAGAAACGCTAATGATGACGAGTCACTTTTTATGACGGAAGCACAGGGTCATGTTAGCCACTAAACAGCAGACAGGGATCAGGCCTAAGCACTTTTAATCTTGTGAAACAAGCAATTACAAATAGTTGCATTGATTCGTTAAAAAGCTTTAGGTGACATAAATTGTTTCCCGCTTAGCTTATTGCTCCACCACATAAATGTCATCAGGTATATTATTAATTAAAGCTGCTCAAAGCCAAGATTTAAAGGAAACAATATAAAAATCATGGCTGGTCCTTTTACCAGTAATATTTTATCCTGCGTTTTGGGCTCCTTCATCGTTGTGTCTCCAAGATATTAGCACCTTGCAGGAGAGGGACTGTTCTCTGTTCACCCGTGAAAATACAAATTAGAACGGTTTCTCATGATGCGGATAGGATTACAGTGACAAGAGTCTTATTACATTGTGCGGTCTGATCTTGAAAAGAAGGGCAAACTTTTTCCACTTGCACGCAGTTCAATTCTATTGGATCTGATCAAGTGCTATCATGTGCCACGTATAGCCATATAGCCATAACTAATCATAGCATTATGGTTCATAAGCACATTGTTATACTGTACATTATGTATCATCCTGGCTGCCAGATGTAATAAGAGAGAGTTATTATTATGCCTGGGATGTAGCCAAGAATTAATAGCTCACTGATTAATGACCTTCAATTTCAAATGGAATTGTCATAAAACATGGTAGTCTGTGAAAATGCAGGACACAAAAAAAGCTGCTCATCTCCCAATCAATATCATCTCTACAATCCAAGTTCACTTTCTACACTTCATAACAAGATTTAAAGGATCTTGATGGAGTAACTTTGTTCGTTCTTGAGCTTAGTCTAATGTTCGGTGGCCAAACCCTCTGAACACTGAATGTAAAGTAGGCTTCAAAAAGAAAATAATAAAATCTACCTGGCTCTCATCCCCATTCATAACAGTCTACTAGAGTTACAAAGTGCTACTCAAGTCCTTATTATGGCAGGCACCTTCAGCATGAGGCTTTACAAATGAAATGGACAGATTAGTGCATTATCTTATTTACATATATTGAGTTGTGGTAACAAAACTCCATTTCTGCCTCTCATTTCATTCTAATTAAAGCGTGGCAGCGCAACGGCAATCCACACAAGAGCTTTCCCTTTAATAGTCCGAGCTGGCAAATTCCCAACTCTGCAGCATGGCAATTAGCAAAGGCAGCAGCGTTTACTATTCAGTTTTGAAGTGAAATATATAAAAAAAGGACCTTGTTTATTAAGTTGGGCTGCTGCAGGCACTGGCGTGCAGTAGACCTGGCTGCAATTAGATTCCAATTATTTGTCTGTTTTCTGATATTGCAAACTGGCACTTAGTGCATCAGTTAATTTGACACACGGTGCTGCTTGGTTTAGCCAGTAATTAAAACATGTTCGGTTAATTAGATGATGACCACTTTATTTCAGGGCCTCTCGTGTTTGGAGGCCTTTTTTAATTTAGTGTAGTAAGCACTGTTTGGATCATGCCTTGCCAAACACTAATAAGACCTTGTTTTGTTTCAATTATCACCTGCTGTTGAAAAGGCTGCCTGTCTCTGCTCTACCACAAACACAAATCCAAACTAACATACTAAGAAATATAATGGTGCTTGAAAGTTTGTGAGCCCTTTAGAATTTTCTAGATGTCTGAATAAAAATTCAACCTAAACCATGACCTAAACCATCATCAGATTTTCACATAAATTCTAAAAAGAAGATAAGCCAATTAAACAAATGAGACAAAAAATATTTAAAAGTATTGTATTTATATCTTGGAAAAATATCTTATATTAAATATCTGTAATATATAGCAAACTTGGCTTTCAGTATCTGGTTCCTCTTTATGTAGTATTTCAAATAACTGTTGATCAGTCCTACACATTGATTTAGAAATTTCTTAGGTAATTTCTATGTACAGAACAGCTTCACCTCTAGGATGTTGGTGGGTTTCTACACATGAGCTGCTTACTTCAGGTTGTTGCACAACATTTTAACTGGATTACATTCAGTACTTAATTTGGATTCCAAAACATGAACTTTATTATTCTGTAAACCATTCATTGGTAGGATGACTTGTTTGCTTGTGTTGTGTTAAGGCATAACCCATATTCTTTGAGATTAGGTTCATGGACAGGTGTCCTGATATTTTCCTACAGAATTTGCTAGTATGATTCAGAATTTTTCCTTTTATGATGGCACACCATCCTGGCCTAGATACACCAAACGGGCAAAATTCTGATACTACCACCACTGTGTTTCTAACATGGGATGTTTATGTGAAAATGCTCGTTTTTCTTTTTTACAGACATAACACTGCTAACTTAAACTCAAGTTCCATTTTGGTATCATCCATCCACTAAACATAATCACAATAAAAAATAATAAATAATAGCTTTCTGGCTTTTGGGCAGTAAAAAGTCTTTTGTTTGGGTCATGACAAACTTCCATAAATGTGTTGTGAATATCAGACTTAAGGAATAACCCATACCGGTATTTTTTGAGATTAGGTTCATGGACAGGTGTCCTGATATTTTCCTTCAGAATTTGCTAGTATGATTCAGAATTTTTCCTTTAATGATGGCACGCCATCCTGGCCTAGATACACCAAATGAGCAAAATTCTGATACTACCACCACTGTGTTTCTAACATGGGATAAGGTTCTTATGTAAAACTGATCATTTTTCTTTTTTCCAGACATAACACTGCTAACTTAAACTCAAGTTCCATTTTGGTATCATCCATCCACTAAACATAATCACAATAAAAAATAATAAATAATATCTTTCTGGCTTTTGGGCAGTAAAAAGTTCTTTGTTTGGATCATGACGAACTTCCACATATGTGTTGTGAAGATCAGACTTAGAGATCTCTGTCATTTAAATAAAACAGCACACACACACAAACCTAATTGTCATTTCATTGATTGAAAACACCTGACTATTTGATTTCACATTCAAATTAACTGCTAGTCGTATGGGTTTACAAACGTTTACCACTCACAGATGTGATACTGATTTTTTTTCCTAAATAAATAAATAAGTGTAATAGTTTTGTTTTGTTTAAGCCTTATTTAAACTGTCTCATTTAACTTTCAGCTTAGAGTGACTGATTGTTTTAGATGATATTTCTGCAGAAATGTAGATAATTCATGTTTCACAAACATTTAAGCAATACCGAAGGCCAAAATTTAAACTATATGAAATAATCTAGATTATTTACCACAGTCAAAAGAAGACCTCTCCCAAACATCATCCAAAACCCAGCACTGGATACACATTTAGATATTATTTGCATGATCATTAAGCCATTGCAACATTCAAAATATTTAATGTACTTTCAAAATTTCATAGAGAAATAGTCTGCAAGGAGACTGGTTATTACAAAAACATATTTTGCATTATGACCTCTGATCTTCATATTGCATAATCTGAGAGAACACTTAAAACCAATCTGCACTCTAGTTCATTTTCTCTACGCTTTCCATATTCAAGACACACTTCTGAATAATTTAGGTGATGCAAACGACATGAATAATTACGAGTCTTAGGCTTTATGTCACCATGCATTAACGGATGTGACTAAGTTTGTTTTTCATTTACATATCATCAGAGCACAGGGTACATTAGTAACATGTTTAATATTGGGTCAGTGCATTTTCATCCACTGAATCAAGTTGATTGAATGAAGTGAAAATTCACAATATGACTTATTTTGAATTAAATTTAAAATTCTAGATTGAGCCCAAATATATTTGCGTATATTTCACCAACTATTACTTTTTGGGTAATCTCCTAAAACTTTATTGTATTACGTCATCTCTGTCCATAAGAAAACAAGTATCTTCAAAATGGTCACAAACGTTCTTCACTTTAAATGTAAGTCTGCATACATGGCTTTTGTTCCAGGTTATTCTGGATCATTTCTATTGGCCCACTCATCATGAAAAGTCATATAATGTAAAGATGATGTAGAAATATCACATTTGAAACAACTGGAGACCTGTGCCTTTGTTTGTTGGACAGTAATAATATCTATTGACTTTTGAGCTTAGTTAAGTGGCTTACAAACAGTTTGAGCTTCTGAATGTCGCTGGTTGTTTAGCTCAATAATTTGTGCATTTAGAATTATGTATATGAATGTGGGTAAGACTTCTACAAAAGCTTTACTACAATAAACTCTGAGTTACTGCTTTGTTGTTTTACAATAACATGCTTTCAAGGTTAATGACAAGCATGCTGTACCTTTTTAAATCATTTTTATATACACCTTTACAGATACCTAACAAAGAAGCAGCTTTGGAGGATCTCAATCTCGCTGTGTTTCTCTCATTTCATCCCGGATTTAAGACGCTTTTTCAGCGGAGGAAAGGAAGGAGGGGGGAAAAAACGAACCCTAGTCATTAAAATATGTCATGGCTGCTGTTTACCTGCAGTGAACCTTGATTGAAGCAGTGTCTGACTTTACACTGATGCTCCTCTAATCTGTATGACTGGCATGTTAATTTCCCTGACGCTGCCATTCAAAAACACAAACACGAAATGTTGGTTTTAGGACCAGGAAACCTGCTAGAGTGAATTTCAAGTACTTATTCAAATATTTCATTAAAATGTAAATTTTACAATGGTCTGACGCCTAGCTGTGCACTAGGCATGACTTAAGAAGTTATGAAGTTATAACACTAGCCTTTTTCCCCTCCTCTCTCTCTCTCTCTCTTTCTCTCTCTGATGCCAATTAACTCAGACTATAAACGTTCTTACCTTGTTTTATCTCTCATAACAGCATGCAAACAATTGCATCAGACGCAACAGAAGTTTGAGTGAGTGTTATTGACTAGTAAGGGGAGTGAGTGGTTGGGAGAAAAGTAGAGCAAGAGGGAGAAGTCAATTAAACATCAAGTTTCTCACAGAGCAGTAACTAATCAATTCGCTTATCTTTACAATGTGCAAATGTACTGATTAAGATTGAACTGGCATGGTTTTAAATATATAGCTATATACCCCTATGGAATTGTAAACGAGCCGGATGTCACTATGTAGGCATCTAGAGACTTCGCCAGGGATCATTAATGACCAAAGTCTTGATAGATATCTGTGTCACTCAGTGAGGTATCGATGCTATTATTTATACAGTATGCAGGCACAAAGTGAGCACCAAAGACCTCCAGATACTGTCGATACATTTCTCAGGTATAAGTCATTTAAAGGACATCCATGTTACTTGTAGGTAAATAGGAAGAACTTTGGGGACTACTCAGGGATATGTCTAAAATTTTAAAGACATTTGTAACCTGTTACTCACATTTTAACTTTGGTGTCATTGCTGTTTCAGTAACGGAATTTAATAACAATACAAAAGAAAGAAAGATGAATGAAACACTGATGTCAAGAGGATTCAGTTCCTCCTCCAAATCAGAACTCAATGTGTGTTTATACTTTTCATCCAGGAACAAACATGAAGATGCGGGAGTTTTATGAATCTTTGAGAATCAAACTCCATTTGTTTTTACTTTTATTCCTGCACCCAGCTCCTATTCCTTTATCTACTTCTGGCTCTCTCGCTCTCTCTCCCTTTTTTCATTTTTAACATTCAGGGAAGAAGACAAAATGGTTGCAGGTGGTGATGAAAATAAAAGCCATCCATCATTATTTATTAGGCATGAAAAAGATACACAATAATGTAATTTAATCTCTCAGCGGACAATTATTTCCACATATTGATAATGCAATGCGAAAAGTGCCATGAATCCTAATATGATGTTTGCTTTTATTGGTGTATAATATGAGCAGAACAAATAATGTAATTGTATCAAGAGGAAAATGTGATTATTTGCACATGCTAACACTATAATACCACTCTGCATCAGATGATGGTATCATATTATTTTGCTGTGCTTAACTAGTTACAATTTGCATTAAGTTATCACGTCTCAGCGGCAATAAAGCCACACCCTGCCTGCTTCCCAACTCCCGTCGAGTAGTTTTCTGTTACCATTTGAATCTCTGCACCAAAGTTGTCACTGGTTTAAACTTTCGAAGAGATGAGGCTGTGAAACTTTAGTTTTTCATCTTCTTTTTGATCCAGTTTTTCATTTCTTTTTAGGGGGGGGGTTTCAGGATTTAGATATGCACTCAATGGCCACTTCATTAGGTACACATACTTTGTATCTACACTCATTGTATTACACTTTACACTCCACTGATCATCTGAGGTGTCAAGTAATGAAGTACAAATACTTCATTACTATACTTAAGTAGAAATTTTGGTTATTTATACTTTACTGAGTAATTATTTGACGACTTTTTACTTTTGTTCTTACATTTTCATGCAGTTATCGGTATTTTCTGCTCCTTACATTTTAAAAACAGTCTCGTTATTTCTACGTATTTCATTTCGGTTTATCATTCAGAAAACATCCTCTCCAAATAAACTAGCCATCCAGAAAGAGTGAATTTGACTGTGTTTGGATGATAAGTATAAACATACCATTCTGATACCCTATTGGTAAGCCATCCATCGCACCTGCAAGTCACGTGTCTCATCACTCTCCAGTAAGCTCAGTACTACACATATATGGTCTCCTAATATATTTAAACAGGTAGCCAGTACATCCCAAAAAATCAACATTACCATTTTAATATAACATTATAGTCATTACGACTTTTAGAAAAAATTTATTTTGAGGTTGGGGGGTGGGGTAGTGCACTATATGCCCCTGTGGCACAGCCTAAGTTTTGGCATTTGTTTTCCGTACATTACTTTTACTTTTAAACTTTAAGTCGTTTTGAAACCAGTACTTTTGCACTTTTTCTTGAGTAAAAAGCTTAAGTTGATACTTCAACTTCTATAAAAGTCTTTTTAAACACTAGTATCTATACTTCTACCTGAGTAATGAATGTCAATACTTTTGACACCTTTGCTGATAATATATATGCACTTTGTTGTAGTGTATCACAAAAGTATAATACAATCAATGTAGATACAATCTATTGATCTGTACTGATGTATCAACCAAACAGTAAACAATTCATACTGGGCATTATTAATATTTTAAAAAGGTTGGGGGCTTTGCTTTCAGAGAATGAAATTAAGGGGGGGGGGGGTGCAAAGTGAGGTGGAAAGTAAGGTGGGGACACCTTCGGCAAATGAACATCTGTATGACGGTCCCTTGGCATGCGGTAAATAAATGTCAGTATGGGTAGGGGTGGCAAACAAACATGAGCCCTGGTTGTTCGCTGGTGAGGGGTGGCAAACAAGAATCATTCGCTTTTTTCATTTTGTGGCGGTTGAATTGAATTAATAGCTGTAAAAATGTCTCACCGACTCTCTTGGATCCGATGCATCGATGTGATGCATAAACATTGATGAACGTTTGTTTATTTTCACACCTGTTTCAACATTTTCCACATGAGTCAACTCTGTCAAATCCTACACTGTAGGTGGCAGCATGTGGTGTATGCTTGTTGCAATCCACCAAAGAAAGCCAAACCTGCATTTTTGTGTTCATGTTAAAGCTCCTTTTTTTTGTGTGGAATATCGTATTGACTGCAGACCCCTGGACTGAACCGAATGGCATTGTGGAATGATGTGAAAAATCTAAAATAATATTGTAATAAAACTTGTGATTTACATACCTACTATAGTTAATATAGTATATTTATATGTATAGTTAACCTAATATAACCATAGCGTTTGTTTTAATGCAGTAAGATAACCAATGTAAACTGTGATCTGATATGCAGTGCTAATACTTTACTTCCCTGCATTAAACCTTAAACTATAAAACATGCTTTTAACTAAAAAAGTTGATGTACAAACTGTCTGGAATGATAACACCGGGCACTTTCTCCTCTGTGTTTAATAGAATGGTGTTCATGCCATACTGAACTAATGACCAGGAAAGTTGATGTAAAATTAGATCAAGCACCCACACTTGTGTCTTCCTGACATTATGAAAATGTTTTATTGATGACTCATTATAGGCCGTCCGGCACGAGGTGAGTTTTTTTTTTTTTTCTTTCTTTCTCGATTTGCCCTAATAGAAGATGCAAAGTCTAATAATGATAATGCCTCCTGAATAATTAATACCAAAACCTCATCCATCTCAGTGCGGGATATGTACATATTTTAGGCACTCATTTGCATATTCAGAACAAACAGCAGCACAAAGCCATTAGAGGACCAACGGGCTTCTTCTGTGTGACGCATAATAATGAGGGACTTTTGAATGATTGGCTTTTAAGAATTAAGATGGGGAGGGGGAAAAAAATAGGGTCGCCGCTTTAAACCTAGGACTCCGAAAATGGCTCACACTGGTTCTTATTTCAGTGCCTCGTGCTCATACTGTGCGTACGGCTGCACACTCCACCGGAGGCTAGAGGAGTGTTTGCAAGTCATTAGTGATTTGTAAATGATATTTGCTCCCTTGTGACATATCATTTGAAATGCTATTTCTAATAATAATACCCACTGATATTAAAAAATAAGAGGCTCTTAAGTTATTGCATGTTTCACAAATTTGGTCTTGAGAGGGTTTTTTAAAAGTAAAAAAAATATTAAAATAAAAAAAAACCCTCTTAATGTCAATATGAGTTGTGAGCCACGCATCTAACAAATATTAAAGATTCCCTGAGGTTTCTTATAAACATTTAACGGTGTTTGCCGCAGACGCAGAATACTGTGTTAAGAGATTAAGGCCTGCAAATTGGCAAGGGATAAACCTGCCTTGGAATTGATTGGGAAAGTAAATCTGCAGTGTTACTTTGTACTGAGGTTTCATCCATCACGCTATGATGACGGTATTGTGGCCAATTCTACTCAGAGTGTAGATCAGAGGTGTGGCGGGATGGGCAGCATTCCCTTTTGGCATTGTGCACGGCATTGTAACTGTCTCAAAGCTGCTCATTTGAACTGTCACCTCCTTCCTTAATGACTCCTTACAAATCCCCCTGCTTCCTGCAGTGTGTTTCCTGCCTTCCTCTTCATAATGGGGGGAGAGGCGGGAGAGAAAGAGAGAGAGAGACACAGAAAGAGAAAGAGAGAAGTTGGCGTGCCACTCTTAAGCTGGCTAAACCAGGAGCCACACCATTGCTCTAACACCGTTTCACCCTGTATTTTGTGAAATGAATCAGAGGCTCAGAGATCAATGGGGTCCCGGTGGTGCGCACGGGTGAACGGTACCGGGCCCCGCATCCTTATCGGCCAGCTATGCTGCCAATCGGCGGCTAGCGAAGCCTCGCGAACCTTCCCTGGATACGCCACTGGTCTTTGAAATTAAAGTTGGCATCGGGTAATCCGTAGAAATGGCCCCCTTCGACTCCCTCTCGGTTTAGTTTCACCTCAGCTGACGATAAAGGCATGACAGAAATACAGCGTGCGCTATCTGCTAGCGGAGGGGTAGGAGGGGGGTGCCCTGATAGGTTCTGCCAGCTTATCGTACAACAGGCAGCTAACCTCCCTTTCCCCCTGAGCGTCTGGCCTCTAGACAGAACTGAGGAGTCAATTTCCATAAACGAGTCATGTTTGGTTGTAAATAAGACCTTCTACACACTCGCACCCTCGCCACCCCCACATGGCCAAAAAAAGAAAAGATGCAAGTGGATGGAGCGTAGAAAGTTTAGATTTCCCCTCCTCTCTGCTTAAGTCAAAACCTGGGATGAGGCAGGAGGCTGCGAGCGAACGCAAGAGCGAAAGCATGTAAATCCAAAGAGCAGCCCGGCCAGGAGATTGACAGGGATCTAGCCGAGCGGGTTTCGCCTGTACCAGGGTGGGATTAACAAGCTTAAAGAGGGGCTTAAACACCATCCTCCAAGTTTACCTGTTATGCAGCACGCTCGGCGTCAAAGGATAGGTTGCGCCGGTGTCTTTTAATACCCTTTTTATGTTTGTTCACAGTTGTCAGTCTCAGGAATGAACTCATTTTGCAGGGGTTAAGGCTGGTAATCGGTTAAAAAAAACTTTTGAGTTCAGAGCAGAGGCCTAAGCATTATTGATGTGAAATTGACTGAAATGCGGCTTTTTGGTATTTGTGCTTCACTTAAGCTGGTCTCTTGCATACTTGTGGATGTTTAAGGTGAACATCCTATAGATTTAAAAGACGGTGGTGTTTAAAACCTCCATTACTCCCAGCATATATCCTGCACATTTAAATTTGAATGAGACAGGATGTCGCAGAGATGTAAGAGGTCACATCTACCTTACACCTTTAGAGCCTCAGGATGAGCTTATTGGAGCTTTGTTGTGCACTTGCTGCTTTGTTTCACTGTTGAAAAGTGCAAGGCTGTTCCTTTAGGACAGGATGTGGCTCTGGGCAATGGAGCTCTGGGCTGTACCCTCCAGGCTCTCCACACAACACACAGCGCTGTCATCCCTACAGGCACCAAAAAACAGTGAAGTTAGGAAAAGGTGTCGGGAAGGAAAGCTCTCTGGTAAGCATTTCCCATCTAAAAAAGTGCTGCAAAGTGTAAATAAAGAGGAACAAATCGAGCCGACATTAGTAGCACAAAACAAGATGGCTGATTGATTGTATTATGTTCGTGGATTGTTGAGATTTCACTGTAGTCACCAAATATAATTTTTTTAAACATTTTCCTAGTGTTTTAAACTATCACAGAGTGCCATTTGCGAAAAGCACTCTCATTTGTTTTGTTTGGGTGTTTTTTTGTGTTTTCCTCTTAAACAATGATAACATTTTTCTGAACTGGCGTCGCTGCCAGCAAAATTAATGGGAGGGCTGTCAAGTGCCTTACAGGAAGTGAGCTTTTTAAATAAACACATTGTTTCAAAACTAATCCACACCCTTATTGTTTACAGCTGGAGAGAACGGCTTGGGCGTGTCACTCAGACAGCTTGTCACTGGACTCCCCCAATTAATCCTCCCTGACAAGGCCATTCCGCTTTACTCCAGAGGAAAAAAAAGAGAAAGGAGAGCAGGGCGAGGGAGTCAATAGAGCCAGTTTCTCTCTCTCTAAGGGGGACTGAAGATCAATGTGACACCTTAACTGCTCTTTTATCATGAAGACAAGTGGGATGCATATTCTTATTCAATTAAACAGCAGCACACAATCAAAGGCTGCTTAAAATTAAAACACATGAAACTTTAAGAATTGCGCTGTAAATCATTTAATATGACTTCTAAAAACATCATTTCAGTCAGCCATGTTACAGATATTGTGCAGGAGACAGTGAGGCACTAACACGGGGTCTAACAGAACTGTTATGTTGTTAAACAAGTCTAGGTAGAACATGCTTTTGGTCAACAGCGCAAATTCTCCTAACAATGTTATCTGTGGATCGTTAGGTCAATGAGGTTTATTGTCATTTCAGACATACAAGTATATAATGGAATAACAACATTCCTACTGGACCGGAGTTCAACACAACAAAAGTGCAAATAATACAGTACAATAAATACAAAAGATACTGTACCAGTTTGGACACACCTTCTCATTCAATGTTTTTATATTATTTCCCTACATTGTAAATTAATACTGAAGTCATCCAGACTATGAAGGAACACATAAGGAATCATGTAGTAAACTTAAAAGTGTTAAACAAACCAAAATGTGTTTTAGATTCTTCAAAGTAGACACACAACTGATGTCTCAAACACATTAAGAGGCAAGAAATGCAAGTCATGAACTCTTGACAAGGCACAGCTGTTAACTGAAAGCCATTCCAGGTGACTACCTCATAAAGCTGACTGAGAAAATGCCAAGAAAGCTGGCATCTCAGCAAGAGATGTCTACTTTAAATAATCTAAAATATAAAACATGTTCTGGTTTGTTTAACACTGTTTTGTTTACTAAATAATTGCAGATGTATTTCTTCATAGTTTGGATGACTTTAGTATTAATCTACAATGCAGAACATTTTTAAATAATGAAAAACCACTGAATGTCCAGAAGGTGTATCCAAACTTTTGACTGATACTGTATAACTCTTTTTTTAATAAATGTAATGTAGTTAAGTATGTTACTCTACTCAGGTATGACATGGACATAAATACAGTAAATATCTGCAGTTTTTTACACCGATCAGCCAGCATCTCCTTGTATCTACACTCCAGTGTCCATTTAATTAGCTACACTGAGCATATAGGTGAACTTTGTAATACTATAATTACAGACGGTTTCTCTGTATACTGTGTTAGCTTCCTTTCACTTCTGTTCTTCAATAGTCAGGACCTCCAAAGTGCAGCTATTACTTGAGTGGTGAATCATTCTTATCACTGCAGTGACACTGATGTGGTGGTGGTGTGTTATGCTGGTGTGAATAGATCAGATACAGCAGAGCTGCTGATGATTTTAAACACTGTTAGCTTAAATTCTGCCCTGTTTTCATTTCTTTTTAGGAGGGATTTCAGGATTTAGATATGCACTCAATGGCCACTTGATTAGGTACACATACTTTGTATCTACACTCATTGTATTACACTTTACACTCCACAAATCATCTGAGGTGTCAAGTAACCTACCATTTTGTTCCAACTTGTAAATGTAAAGTCAGAGACAGCAGCTGTTCTGTCACTGCAGTTTGTGTTGGTCATCTAGTCCTGGACACTGTTGGCTGGATAGTTGGGGATGGTACGCTACTTTCACTCCATCAGTGACTCTGAGGTGTTATAAAACAACCTCAGCTCTCCTCAGTCTGGTCAACTCATCACCACAACACACATTAACACACCACCACCACATCAGTGTCACTGCAGTGCTGAGAATGATCCACCACCCAAGTGATACCTGCTCTGTGGTGGTTCTGTGGGAGGCTATTTCTCTTGATTCAATTTGAAGACTTATGTTGTACAATGAAAGTAATTTTTTATATCTGAGGGTTTGTTTGTTTGTTTGTTTGTTTTTTAGTCATAAAATTGTAATATTGCAATCTCTGGTGTCTATTACAGCACAGATTCTGACCAAACTAAATTCCTGCCCATGGCTACAGATATTTTTTGCGCTTCAAATGAAAATAAGAAAGTGAAAGTAAACTCCTGTTTTGAGATCCTAGCGACAGCCCTGGTGCAGCTTCTACACTGCAGGGTCAGTTATTCTACACTGTCACAACTAACTCCTCCTCTTTGGTCAAACATACTGTACATTTTCAACATTTGACACCTGCTTTTCACTCATTTCTCACATCCTAATATTTATTATCATCAAACATTTAAATGAATTTGATTCTGACAGTATAGAACTGATTTAAATGAAATGCGTTGTATCATTTTACTTCTTTAGCCATTGTTATAACTACCCCCTCCATCTGTTACCCCCTCCATCTGTAGGCAGCCGTGGCCTAGTGGTTAAGGATCTGGTCTGGTGACCTGAAGGTTGCTGGTTCGATCCCAGGGCAGGTCACGACTGAAGTGCCCTTGAGCAAGGCACCTAACCCACAATTGTAAGTCGCTTTGGATAAAAGCGTCTGCTAAATGCCTCAAATGTAAATGTTATGAGATGATGTTGATGGGGTAAAGTTATAACATGTGCAGACATTAATGAATTGTTCATAAACACAGTTTACATTTTCAATTCTAGCAGAGAAGTGAAGGTTGCTCATATAAAAATGATCTTTTTCAAACACTTTAGCAAATTATCAGTGAAAACAGTGATTTATTTATATTATAATATGTTATAACTAATTAATACAGTCATATGGCGGTTTGAATACCCCTGAAAAAGTAAGGCACTAATAGAAATTAACACTTCCTCTGTTAAACAGAGCATCTTTCTTTATAATATAGCTTATTTTCTATTTTAGTTACATTTCTTTTTATTTTCTTGCTCAACACATTGGAGCAAATCAAATCAAATATGACATGTGCCATAAAGTTTGCACCCATCATATTTGACACAATTATGGGTAAAAAATTATTTACGTTTATCAAATGCACAATAACATTACAACATGTTTACTTACTTTTACTTATAAAATTAATAAAATTAATAATTTAACTATGAGCATTCAAACTTTTGAATAAGCAAACAATATAGCACAGTGGCACGGCAGAAGAGTGCTAGGCCCATAACCCATGTGCCCAAAGTGGTGGGCAGCCCTATTCACAGCACCCGGGGAGCAGTTGGTGGTTAGGTGCCTTGCTCAAGGGCACTTCAGTCATAATCTGTCTGAGGATCGAACCAGTAACCTTCCGGTCACCCTAACCACCAGACCATGACTGCACCTGTTCAGTAAAACCTAAATAACTTTGCAGGTAAAATACATAAAATTACAGTCTGTTCCTAAAAGTATTATATGCAGTTTGGTTAATTAAGTCTAATGTCTGTATGACGTATAGCAGACAGTTGATTTCCTGCTGTTATGCAGTGTAGACATAAATTGCAGGCCATAATCCAGAAGAATTTTAGGAATAAAACCAATACAGTCATGCAAAGACAATAAATTAGTAAGCTAGTAACTGTGTATCCTCAGTCATTCTCCATTTGTGAAGTTTAAAAATATTTTTCACCTTTTAACGTTTGGTGCATTTTCACTCCTTCTACTGGCAGTATGAGTCATTAATAAACAAACCACTGTGAATGAGCCGCATCAATTACAGGAAAAAATACCTATAGATGCACAGCTGTGGCCTGTGAGAGCACGTAGCAGTTTGTTTGCCTGTTTAGTGTTTACTGAGGCTCATTTACAGCTTTGTCTGGACAGAACCAAAGTTGCTGTTTGAACTGTGTAGAACACTGATGCTGCCACATCATCAAAGAATCTGTTTTAGTAAATGGTCTGTTAAAAATGACTGCAGTTTTAGATCAACAGATGCTGAACAGGAAACGACATGACTAAATGTTAAGGGTTCGTTAACACCTGTCTAAGCATAGATTAACAACTAGATTGACTTAATGCTAGCATGGCTAGTTTACAATTTTAGGCCAGTAAGGGTGTATCAGCCTAACAGAAAGTTTCTGGACAAACCGAGCTAGCTGTTCTGTACTAAAGCAAAATGTTAAATGAGTCCCTCAGACGTTCATGTGTCCTGCCCATCTGTTGTTGTAAGATGTTAAACAAACATTCCTGAGTTCTAGTGTCACACATATAGGCTTAACCTCTAAAAGCATTACCGCTTTCTTTGTCTGGTCTCCGGGAGGTTCGGACACCCGCATCGGAAACTACGCTGAACTCGGAAAAGTTAACTTTCGATGGAGAGTCCAGAGTGGGCTCCTCTGCAATATGGTGTCACCCCATGGAAACCTGATCTTGTAGTTCAATAGGAAAAAATGTCTCAGTGCGTCATGGTGACCTCAATGGTTAGTCTTCCTGCTCAAGGATTTGGAATACACTCTTTATTAAGATTACTTTTGTTTCTTT
Organism: Crenuchus spilurus; assembly: GCA_036984385.1. Taxonomy (NCBI): domain Eukaryota; kingdom Metazoa; phylum Chordata; class Actinopteri; order Characiformes; family Crenuchidae; genus Crenuchus; species Crenuchus spilurus. The sequence continues at coordinate 36,098 of BRDA01014548.1, read as the reverse complement.
GGCCCAACCTTTTAGGAGAACATGCATCTTTCCCTCATGCCCTAGAGATGTACTTACTTGTTTATTTAGACTTATGCCAGACCTGCAACCTTGTTAGGTCCTACCTTATGTGTTTCATGAATAAAATAAAGTTCTTCTAAATAAATAAATAACAAAATATAATCATCACACTTCACCACAAACTGCTCTCCAAGGCCTTCTGTTTTCCAGGCTTGGCTACACACGTGTTGGCCCAGTTGAATATTCGGCAGACATTTATAGCAAATAAATTAAGACATGAATGCAAACCATATGGCACTGAGGGGGGGTTTATTTGTGAAAGGTCCAGCATCAAAGCTTGTGCTACAGATCATAGCATATTAGCTCGCTTTTTCCAGGCCAGAGAAATCAGGAAGGGAACCACAGACCCACTTGTGATGGGAAACACATGAGTGTGGACCAGGAGCCGAGTACATGGGTGAGGGCGCGGCTTTGAGGAGCATCAGTTAAAACAATTACAGGCCCTTGTGTGTGTGTGTGTGTGTGCTTGTGTGTCTCATTATTTGGTGGTCTGAGTCAACTATATGTTGTTGCTGTAACAAAATGTTTTTCAAAATGTTAACTCTGTAGTTTAAAAGTTTTATCTTCAATGTGTGTTAATGTACCAAAAATTAACTAATGTAGAGTTCATGGAGAGATTTAACCTGTCATTTACTTTGAGTAGAGTTCTCTTCATAGTCATTTGCCATCTCTACAGAGCTTTATTACTGTAACTGTAGCAGACATACAGTGGATAAAATCATCACCCTACCCTGACGACATCCACCTTACATCTGGGACCTAAACCCAGCAAACAATTGCTTTGGTCTGATCAGGTGAATCAACTTGTCATTATTTGACAAATGTTCATCAGTTTTTACTTAAGCAGTGTTCTAACTTTTCCTGTTCATCGTAACCCACCCAGAAATGAGAAGAGAGGAGTTTTATAATACCAGTTGACCCTTAACTGACTCGTGACTCAACTTCCAAGGCAAAACTGAAAATATGGTGCCAAACTGGCAGCAAAGTTAAATGAATTAAACTTTTTTTACAACCCCAAATCAGACAAATTTGTGAGAGTATGGAAAGTGAAAGCAAAATAAGAACACAGTGTTTCTTACATTTATTTTGACTTTAATTTCATTGCAGACAGTATGAAACTAAGTATTTAATATTTTGTCTGATTACATTGATTTAATTTATTAATATGCGTCCTTTACTGCATTTCATGTTCGAAACACATTGCAAAAAAGTTGGGATGGTAAAGCTATTACCACTTTACAGTGTTGCTATTCATTCTCACAACATTTACATGTGTTTTGGCACCAAGGATACCAAATAATTCTTGTATCGCTGTTTTTTGCCTTTCTGAATCTTTCTGAAAATACAAACATGTCTTAGGTGTGCAACAGTATGGGGATGTCGTTACATTTTTCCTTTCAAAATTCTCCACATATTCTCTATCAACAACAAGCAGGAAAGTCCAGCACTCTTCTTCCACAGTCATGCCTTTGTAATGTGTGCAGCATGTGGTTTTGCATGGTCTTGTTGAAATATGCATGAATGTCCCTGGAAAAGAACATATGTTGCTCTAAAATATCAGTGTGCTCTTCTGCATTAATGCTGAAATAAAATGTGTAAATGACCTTTGCCAAGAATACTGACACAACTCCAAACCACGACAGACACTGGCTTTTGGACTTTACACTGGCTTTGGACTTTACACTGAAAACAGTCTGGATGGTCCTTTGGTCTGGAGTGCACAGTGTCCATTTCTTCCAAAAATATCAGGAATACTGATTCATCTGATGGTGATATTCCATCCCAGATGCCTCAGAGCCCAGAGAAGTCAACACCACTTCTGGACATGATTAACATAAGGCTTCTTTTCTTGCACAGAACATTTTTATGTGCCATTTGTAAATCTAGAGTGGTGCTTGAAAGTTTGTGAACCCTTTATAATTTTTGATATTTCTACAAAAATTTAACCTAAAACATCATCAGATTTTGTAAAAGTAGATAAAGACAACCCAGTTATACTTGGTCATTTATGTAATGAAGAAAATGATCCAAAATGACATTTGTGAGCGGCACAATAAGTGAACCTCTAGGATTAGCAGTTAATTTGAAGGTGAAATTAGCATTCAAATTAACTGCTTTTCATATGACCAGTGATGTCAGTAATGCGTTACTTAGTAACACGTTACTCTAATCTGACCATTTTTTCCAGTAACGAGTAATGTAACGCATTATTATTTCTAATCCAGAAATCAGATTAAAGTTACTTACCCAAGTCACTGTGCTTTACTATTTTTTAAATAATTTTCCTTAGTAAAATGATATATTTTTACTTTCTTCTTGTGGGATAGTGACTAGGGCTGGCATGATTTGTCGACTAGTCACAATTATGTCAACTATTAAAATAGTCGACTAATTTAATAGTCAATGCGTATTTTTTTTGTTTTTTTTTTTACTTTTTTTTTCTCTCCAAACTGCTGCGTCTGCCTTTCTGTCCTTGACGCACATGTGCAGTAGTGGTAACCGGGGTAGGCCGTGGATGACGTCACAGGACGCTTCCGTTCAAGACGTGTGAAAAGAGAAAGTAAAAGAATTTTACTAGGGTGTGAAAACTCGAGGCAACGGTCCATCAGTACTATCGTGGCGGACAGACATATTGCAGGACACTGCAGTAGGTGCCGGATGGGGCCAATGGTGATGACGTGTACACGCAGTTCCTGTCTTTCCGTCTGCGTCGTCAAACCTCTCTTTTTTTTTCATTTTTTTTTTTGTTTTTTTTATGCGTAACTGATAATTTAATCAGCTGATAAAATTATCAACTGTATTAACACTGATCAGCTGTTTAGTACGGTCGGGATCAGTGATAGGGTGTTCTTCTTTCATTTTTATATAGTAAAATGATTCCTTTTAATAAATTTTTTATCATTTCGTGTCACTGAACCCATTCATTGAAATTAGACTAAAGACCTAATCTTTATTATTACGCAATGTAATGAGCAATGACCTTTTTTACCAGTCTAATCTCATTGCACAATGATTCATTGCGTAATGACTGTAGTGACCAGTATACTTTTCGTCAATTAAA
>BRDA01014548.1:0-32967 GCA_036984385.1 Crenuchus spilurus | reverse complement strand
CATTAAAGGTTTAATGAACTATGGTCTTAATTGTTTTTATTTTTAGTTAGCATATAGCTGAAATCTAATGACGGTTATATAATAGCAGCTGCATTCTAGTGCGATAAGCTGTATGTTTTATATTCAATTAACGTATGATCCGATTAGTCGACTAATCTTAAAAAATAATCGGTGATTAGTCGACGATAAAAATAATCGTTTGTGGCAGCCCTAATAGTGACGCAAATGTAAACAATGGAGGGAAGGGTTATCAAAAGAAAACGCTGGCTATCCTCTTCCACAGCCTTTGACTCCTTGCAAACTTCTACTCACTCACTAAAACAAAACAGCGTTTTTCTTAAAGAGACGGGTAACCATTTATATTGACACTCCAGTACTACACTATGAACTAACACATAAGAAGCATTAATTTATCTAGTTTAAACCAAAATATTACAAAAACTGTCTCATGCAATTCAAATATCTTAAACCAATAATTAAAAAATTTAATTACTGGTAAATACACAAAGATAAAAGGTTTAATAATTTTAGTAATTGGCCCATTCACAACAGAAGCTGGACTTGAAGTTGGTAGGGCAGTAAGTACAGGTGCTGGTCATAAAATTAGACTATCATGAAAAAGTAGATTCATTTCAGTGATTACATTCAAAACGTGAAACTTGTATATTATATTCATTCATTACACACAGACTGATACACTTCAAATGTTTATTTATTTTAATTTTGATGATTATAACTCACTACCATATACACTGTGTTTTATTTTGTAAAATCACTCCTTGTTGCTCTAATGCTGTGAACAACAGATTCGATGTTCAGTTTTGCTAATACAGTGTTAACAGTTAAATATGTCAGGTCATGAAAGATTTATAAAAACAAGTATTTATGTTAAGTGTAGTCAAGAAAGACTGTATTTTATTATTTTTTTAATTATATTTAAGATCATTCAAGAAAAAACATCTTTTTTTATACAGTATATAAAACATATTTTTTCAGGAAATTGTTTTTAAGTTCAACTTTAAATATCAGGAGATACATTGTTGCTGTTAAAAATGCATTTCCAATAAAGTGAGTACTGGCAAAACTGTTTGTCATTTTTATGTAGAGATGGCAGGGGGTGTTGTCTGTAGCTGCTGAATGGAACACAATAAATAAAATTGTAATAAAATAACTTGTAATCTAACTTAGTTACTTTTAAAATCAAGTAATCAATAAAGTAAATAACTTTTTAAAGGAATAATCAGTAATCAGATTACTTTTTCAATATAACTATGCCATCACTGCATATGACAACCTATTACAATAATATTCTCTAACATTTTCTGAGGAGACTCAAAATCTGCTTATCCTTTTACTACCACATATGATAAGTGCTGTAAACAATAATTAAAAGCTTTCAAATATGTGTATTGCCCTGGATTTCACAAATGCAGTACTTTAATGTCTATCAACTTCTATATCCTTACTTTTTTTAATGTTTCCTGGATGAAACGTGTAATAGTGAAACTGTAGAAGTGTGCTGTAGGGGGTTGGTTGTGAGGATATGTGCAATTATGCTACCTCAGGTCAAACTCATATTGTGGAGTCCAGATGTTGCTTTATTCGTTTCAAAATGGAGCGGTGAGATATTGCTAACAAACACAAGAACTCAATAGTCATCTTAATAGCCCAGTAATTTCCATCAAAATTCCAGACCTCAGCTTGCCCAAGTTATATCTAGATCTTAAATAACGTCTCACAGAGTAGTAGATGTGGGTTAAGACAGACTACAACAAAACAGCTGAATCCTTTATCCACCAGCTTAGAAATCCAACTCAGGACAGGAAGTGCTGATCTAAAATCAGTTTTACTGATGATTCTCATAAAAATGGGGGAACCTAAACCTGGCCTTCTACCAGTCCTGCAGCTGTCTGTAGTGTTGAGATCTTTAATTTGATAGATTTATCCTGCGTCCTAAAACACATCCACTAGTCTGTGAGATCTTGTTTAAAATGGATGAGCTTTGAGCAAGTTGAGAGAAGGTTTACTGATGCATTTTGACAGAAACAACTGGGATGCTGTTGAGTTTGGTTTGTTAGCAAATTTCAAAACATTGGCTGATTGACTACATCTGAAGTAAGTGGAAAAACTAGTAAAGTAAATATGATTTCTGCTTGAACAATTGCTTGCTGAATGTTTTTCTTCAGATTTGTCCTAGAAGCTGCAGTGAATGTGTAATTTTTGTAAAAGTAACTTGCAGGTAGTAAAAAGACTAAAACTCTTTGCTAAAGACATGAGCCTCAAATTGGACTCATATTAAATGACTTGTGAACATGTCTGCTCTGTAGGTGTGTGTGTATGTTGAATAAGTAAGGACGGTTGCTCTGTGCTTCACCAAAATCCTTTTCTACTTTGTAGCTAAATCTAACATATTCCAGCGTTGTGCCATTACATGTGCATCAATTAGGCTGTATGTCTGTCTCAGCACAGCATGGCTGAGTATAACTTTCTTCATACGTTCAGTACATGTGAACTTCCAAAAGTATAAGAACTATGAGCCTCGCCTGGTGGATAAACAGACAATCCTATGTTAAGTGGGAGCAGCTATTGCATTGATCTAGCCAAACAAAGGCAGGGCAGACAGCCAAGTGGAATTAACAGTGTTCATGTCACAGTCTATAACTCTACCAGCAGCTTAATGCTTGACCCCTCTCTCTCTCTAGCACATACACATGCACTTCATTTGAGAGGATGTTAAAAAACATTGACAAATGAGGTATTGACGTTCAAATAGCAGATGAGAATTTGCAGGTTGAATGGATAGGTTCAATACGCTATTTTAAACAAGCTCCTCTGTGCAAATAAAGACCTAATCACAATTAATGACAGCTAATTGACAAGCAGTTAGACATTTAGAACAACAGGTTGTTTTCTGGCATGACTGACCTTTGAAATCTCTGCAAAACTCAAAGCTGAACATCTATGAGCGCAGCTGGCTCTCTTCATTTACTCGTGTCCAGATTTCTGCATAAACCTTTTTATTAACGTTCAGCACCCGTAACGGCGCCTCTGGAACATTACCACAGGAATCAGGAGCTGAGGAAGCATGCTGAGAGCCACAGGGCTAGTCTAGCTCAGGACCTGAAGGAAAACACTTCCAGGAGAAGAGAGAAGGGGGGTTAAAGAGAAGGAGAGAGCAAGTGAATGTGCAAGGCATCAAAGCACATGGCTTAAGGTTATAATTAACCGTTGTTTTGTTTGAAATAAGGAAGAATGAAATCTGCAGAGATGCTGCCTTTATTTATTTACAGAGGTTGTTGTTTTTTTCTATTTTGAAGTAAAAAAAACAAGTAAAATTGACAGTATTTAAGATTGCCATGGTAAGATGCAGCAGGGCTATTGATAATTACTTTGGGACACGTGTCCTTTGGGATAATAACTGATTGCTGCAGGCCTCTACAGGATTCAGGTCAAAGTGGATGTTCACTGTAAAATCTCATTTATACTAAGACATTTCCTTCTTCAGTTTTACACTGGAGCTATAAACCTAATGAGCAGCTAACAATGAAGCTTATAAGGCCCTAGTTTGATAACTGACCCCAAATAGATGTAGACTTGTGTGGTTTGTGAAAATGTATGCCAAACATCTACAAAAGTGGAAAAAGTACACAGCTACATTCAGTAGTAGCAGCCATTTTCAACCATACACTCTTAAAAGAAGGTCCTTCAAGGGTTCTTTAGTAAAGAAAATGGTATTATATAGAATCATGAGGGTTCATGAGATTGATGAGAAATGTCCTGTAGATGGTCCTATATAAACGCCTTTTGAAAATGGTTCTATATAGCACCAAAAATGGTTCCTCTTTTATTACAATCTTAACATTGTATCTACAGTACCAAAATACCTTTTGGGGGCTATATACCATTTTCAAAAAAGTTCTGTTTAGAACCATGTCCAGCACATTCCTCATTAATCTGAAGAACGCTGGGTTCTTTGAGTGTTCAGAGTTCTATGTAGAACCGTTTTCTTTATGAGTGTACAGTAGCAAAAGCCACATGCATAAGTTTATCTGAGATGACTTGTAGGGGTATAAGTAGGGTCCTACCAAATTCACAGCTGTAAACATTGTAAAGGCCTTTGAAATTTTAATTTTCTCCATAATTGCACTTTCTGAAAATGGCATGTATGTTATTTTAGATTTAGGGATACACCTAGCCATGCAAAGTGACACATTCAATGACAGGGGTGCCCAAGAACCACAACATGTTGATGCTGCAGTGTTTGCCCTGCTTGAGTTAGCTGTACCTCACCACATTGTGATGCGACATAGTAGCTAGTTGCCTAGAGAGGGTCTTTCCTCACAGCTAATGACTGTTTCTCTGGGCCATAGACTAAGGGGGATTTACCTTCAAATTGTGTGTGTGTGTGCGTGTGTGTGTGTGTGTGTGTGTAATGACTACTGTAAAGTGCATTGGGCTGGAGAAAGACGATATATTAAAGTGTAAGAAAGATGTTTGCAGGGTTCAAGACTGCACATAATACACATTAATTGATATTAACAAGTTTTATTCTACTGAAAATAAATATGAATTATATTATAACTTATAAATATAATTACAATATAAAAAATATTAAATCAGTGAAATTTATATTTGAGATATTATATCTGTGATAATATAGAAAGATTAACCTTGTAGCTCAGTGCAAAACTAAAGAAGCAAACTTCAGACATTAAACACATCTGGACTGAATGACTACCATTAAGGTAAACTTCTTTATTTGATTATGAAAATTGTGAACTTTTGTTGCAGTGACTGTATGAGAACATCTTTTTGAGAGACAAATGTGATGATAGAAGATCAGCCAAACAGTCAGGATTACTGTACCCTTCACCAAAAAAGATACATTTACTGTTCAGTAACTCTGGAAAACTGAGGAAAAAAAGAAACAGCACGCATGACTTTTGGATGCTGTGCACACAGCAGCTAAAGCCAGGCCGGCACAGAAAGGCAGCAAGATGTCTCGTCTCTTTCTCCTCTACTGAACTGCAAACTCTGCTCTTTATTCACCTCATCATCCTCTTCTTCTTCTTCTTCCTACTCCTCTTCCTCTCTCTTTCAAAAACACACACCCACTTTCCTGGCTTTATCCCTCTGACACCTGTGCTGTATATCTCATTGCTTTGTCACCATTATTTCAATTGATTTACTAATATTTGAAATATTTTGGTGACTTTATGCTCTTGGAGCAGATTTAGAATAAAAAATGGACCTGGGAAAGAAGAAGTATTGGGTTGTAAAAGTGGATTCTGACACTATAGAACTCATTAATAAAGCTTAAGCGAAGATTGGATAATGTGAAGGTAGTCGTGTGGTTTGTAATGATGAATATTTTTTCTCGAAGAAAATTCCAGACAGTTATGTTTTTATGTCTTAATGCAATGCGAGTCTTAATGCGGGCAGAGCATTGTTTAGACTGCGATATAGAATGAGCGCTTTCACTTAGCTCATGCAACTGACACCCACCTTGACACCCTCGCTGGTAAATTTGTATGAGTTGGCTATTGGTCATGTCCCTGAAACTTGTTTGAATGTAATTCCTGTGATAACGTTCCGCGAGACGAATAATATCCCCCCATCTTTTGTTGCCATTTGCAGATTTATCAAATCCTTCCTTGACATTTTTCCTGACTTATTATGTTTGAATAACCTTCGCCTGCAACATTTTCTTAAGCTTTTTGCAGATGAGGTAATTATGTTTTCACTCTCGGAGCAGTGTGGACTGTGAAGGCCTATCCGAAATGGAAGGAAAAAAGTGTCCGAAAGAGGTTTTCAGCACGTGAACTTTTGAAAGATGTCCATAACTTTTACAGACTCTTAATTTGAACCAGGTATCCGTGCTGGGGCGGAGAGGAAAGTGCTGTTTATAAATTGTCTAGCTCCATAATTCCATGTGACGGGCCTCATGAAGAGTGAAAATTTGTTTCTGGTTTATGACTACAAAGGCTGGAGGCAGTAGCAGGCAGAGCCCGGCCGTGGCTTGCCAAGCAAAATGATATTTTTGGGCAGGACCCAAGTTGTCTGAAATGTGGACAACAGTTTTTTTTTGTTGTTAAAAACTGACACTTTTGTGGTGCCAAAAAAAGGTGACACACAGAGCAGGTATGTAAATGTAAAGAATTTCAGACTGAAGCTCCAGCTTTCAGAAAAAGCCAATAAAGACAGGGTGACATAAAGGTTGAATGTGGAGCACGGCTTGAAGCTCGGCGGCTGCCAAGCGAAACAGTGCGGCTCTGGGCCTAGTCGTGGATGTCAGTCGTATGCTTGAATGAAAATAAGCGCATATATGCATTTCTTGACAGGAATCAAAGAAAACAAAGCAACATCTGGCGTCGCGAACCAAACGAGTCCCATCACATGACACGGCTTCACTTAATCTATGATTTCGCAGGGCCTTCATTATGGCCACGGCTCGTATTTGCAAACCACAAAGCTCAACCTTGTTAGGCTCATTAGGGTGAATGACCAAAAACTCTCACAGACAGCAAAACATTGCAACGGGAAATGGACGGCACATATGCTAAATTGTCTTTGCACTCTTCTGTCATGGTGGAATTCATAAATGCAATAAATACAGGACTACTTGATCATATAGAAGACAATTAGGTATGAAAACAAGTGGCTGACAGAGTGGTCTATTCAGTCGACAGGTTGTTATTTTTATGAAGCAACAGCTCAATGATTCTGTAAATAAGTTTCTTGTTCTTGAGAATAAAAAAAAACAGCTATTGTCAGTTAATTGCTGAAATGCTTCACCACAACATGGACTGAGATGCAGTATAGCTTATTAAAACAAGTGAGGAATGCTGTCTGACATTTCAAATGCAGTTATTGAATGCATGTATTTCTGTCTGTAGCAATTAGGTGGGCCTGGTATTCTGATCATTACCAATGGCACAGACAAACAAACACACACACACACACACACACACACACATGTATACTTTGCGCTATTTTTACATTGTGTGAATGTAAATGGTTGTACAGATAACATATTTACCTTTAATAATAAATGTCATTTAGGTCTGATGTGAATGCAACAATTGCTCTAATAAAGATAACAGAGTTTAAATGTAAGAGCAGTTTTATAACTTCTATTTTTGTGATGAAACTTGACTTTAGATAGTTTTGAGAGACCATTAATTATTGAGTTAAAAAGGACTAATATAAATCATAAGCCATGCTCTATTCTTAGTTCTTACGTTGAGTTCAAAGGTCAGTCTCTTTGAGTCGATGGAATATTTAAAAATAAATCTCATTCTCTAAAGAACTAAAGAGCCAACATTTTAAAGCAGAACAGATATAACTCTCATACAATGTGATGTCTTAAAAGTATCTTCTGAGTGTTCTATCAAAATGTTGGGTAATGATATCATCCTTTTATTATCCCATTCCATATGGACGATGGACGCAGAATGAGAGGACGTATTAGAAGTATTACCATCATGGCAATCTGAAATGATGGCTAAATAAGTCATTACAAATAACAATCGCGTCCAAGGCAGACTCAAACGCATCCATCAGCAGATGTTTCAGTGTGGTTATAGAAGGACTGCAGCTGTTGCAAAACAATTAGTGTTGAGGTCTAAATTGGATGGTCACATTTACATTGTTTTCACATTTGTTCAAGGATATTTTTGGTGCTGAGTTCTAGCATCCAAGCACTTATTACCAATTAGCCAGCCACTTAGCATCAGGTTTCAATTAAAGCCAGACTATTGACTGTTAAACCAAGTGTAGACATCAAATTAACTGCAGTCTTCTGTCAACATGTTCTGCCTATTTTAACCCTGAACCTCCCAACTCCTCAAGTGAGTTGACTGGAATTTCTTAGATGTTTCAATTTTGATAGATTTCCAACACATCTCTAGAATGAAATGACAATAAAACGCTCATTCGGAGTGAAATAATACATTGTATTCAATCATTCACAGTTTGTATATCAAATAGAATATTTCATGTTAGAAACAATGCTGTGCGCCACGGTCTCTGGTGGTGCGCAACTCAACATCAATGATGGATACACAACACCAAAAGCCCATCTCTGATGATTAAAAAAAGAAATCAAAAGAAACCATCAGGAATCGTGGTCTCACGTTTGAAAAATTTACATTTCATATAGCGAAGGCAGGCCTAGTTACTCCATGCAGCAGGCACAAACTAGGAAATAGATCTGCGTGTCGTTGTTGCATTCTTCACATCAAAAGTGCTTTTAATAAGGCCATTATAAATACATCAGAAAAAAAATCTACTCTGATATTCAGCAAACAGGTCAATACAGGATGCACGCCATTCAGAGCTCTCTTATTGGGGCATTGTAGCTTTTCGTCTGAGGTGGAGGCACATAATGAAGGGCTAGCATGCCGGGCCTGGGGGCCCTGCTGTGTTCAAAGATGCCAGTCATATCCAAAGTACTTTATAATGGAAATAAAGGTAATCTTTTCAAGCCTTTGAGGTGGAACCCAGCCATTCTTCTGCTGTTTGTGGAGGCAAAGAGAACAAATAAAAAGATCTGGCTTTGGTAGGAGCGAACAAGATAAGATTGGAATAAGAGGATGTGGTATGATCACCGTTCTGGCTATGAAGACTGGCTGTAGTAGAAGTTGGGTGTGTGTTTGTATGTGTACCATCATCAGATAACAGTACATTCAAAAATCTTCAGGTATAATTTGCATACACCACATAACATGCACATTTACTGTGTAGTAATTTACTATGTCTAGTTTGTAAACACTTGCACATCTTGCGTTTGTGCCTCTTTGCTACAGTAACATCATCTATGCTTCTAAAAAAGCTAGATGTTGGAACGTTGCTGTGCGGATTTTGATTACATTTAGCCAGAAGAATTCTAATAAGGTTAGATGCTGATGTTAGATGATTAGTTTTATATCACGCTTCTCTAAGGCAGCTCCTTCATGCCAGAATGCAGTATCACTACTCCACAGCTCAATGCAGGAAGGCCAATGATGGCCTTAGACTTATGTGCAATTACCCCAGAATGACTCATCCTACTCCCAATGCTTTAATATGAACATTCTGTGAATTTTTAATCTAGCTGTCTATATCACATGTGTGAGTATTTAGTCTACCTGAAAGTAACCAAATTCACTAGTGCACCAGCCCATTGTCTAAAACAAGTTACTTGTTAGCAGTCATATATATATATATATATATATATATATATATATATATATATATATATATATATATATATATATATATATATGTATTGTAACCTTTAAAGCTCTATATGACCTGACAGAACCTGTATTATTATATCTAGATGCAGTTTAATTGTGGTACTCCTGTACAGGTGGTAGGCCTTTCAACATAATTTCATCTAAACATAATTTTCCAAGAAATTCCACTAAGACTCACCTTTTCATTCTGTCCTGTTCTTCTCCTCCACATGTTTAGCTTAATTATTGTAACTTTACATCATTTTTCAGTATCATTGTCTTCAGTTGAATAATAACCATTTGGTTGCAGATAAATGTATGATGTGCTTCCAAAATTGAACTTATTAGATTGAATAGAAATGGGAAATAAATAAATAAATAAATGCACACATAGAATCTTTCCAGAGTGATGAATGCAACTGAAGAGAAATATAAACAGTACAAAATGTATTATATTTCAAAAGTGTCCATCAAATCTCAAGTTAATTCATTTGACATTAAATTACTGTAAATAAATAATTACTGTGTATTTTCATTTAATATTTTGCTCCCAAAATAAATAAAGTATTGAATAAAACTATAAAAATGTATAGTATATAGTTAATGGTAATTAAACTTTTTAAGGCTGGATAGTTGCCTGAGTTTTATTTAACCCTGCTAGGACTCTTAAGAAGAGAGGCTATAGGTCTGTCTTTATTACTTATTAATGACCTACTGGACAGTATGAAGCTTGTGATCAAGACACATAGTTTTCTTTTTTTTTTCTTTCATTCTTCACACCCCCTCCCATCTCCTCACCCACCTCATCCTAATGACAGGAGTTTAGGGCATGTTCATGCATTAGGCTACAGGGACCCACTACTTCCATCCTGTTTCATTCTGATTCAATATTTATGGAAGGGAGTTGGTCTCTGAGGAACAGTCGTCCCTAAAAGCATCTACCTGAGAGCAAAGCCTGGTGGGATAGGAGCAAAGCACTTCCCTCTGACCCCCATGAGTCACCACAGGCAGTGAATATTAGCAAAGAAAGGAGGGATGAAGACATGAAAGAAAGATGCAATGTGTGACATTTTGTTGGTCTCAGTATTTATTTATTCATTCATTCATTTATTTGGAAATGCTGATGACTGTTTACATTGTGTGAACATTTCATAATCAATAAAACACCAAAAGCAATCATCCAAAATGACTTCAAATCCAGTTAAATTCATTTGCACGGAAGTTGGTGTGGTACATTTTTACTTATATCAGATATAGTTCAGGAGCCAAGACATGATTGGAAATTTTGCTTATTAGTTTAGAAGTTTTGCTAACAAACACTGAAACTCAATTGTCACTTAAGTGATCCAGTTGTTTCTGCAAAAAAATAATCATCAGCAAAAACTCTAAACTCACTCAGATCTAATTCACATCTTAATGTTGACACCTCAATGTAGCTGTGTTACTTGCAGCTCAAAGAAACCAGCAGGACAAGCATTTTCTATTGGAAATCTTGGGATATTAGTGTTGTTTTTTATTTATTTATTTATTGCTGATTTAATCTGCTTTCACTGATTAAATTAAAGAAATATTTGTTTTGGTCTGATTAGGTCGAACAGAATCATGTATGACTCAAAAGTAATGATTTATTTTAAAAATATTTTTTTCCATCAGCCACCACCATTTTCAATTCTCATCCTAGTTTAAAAACATTTTTGTGTTATTTGGATGCTTTTCCTGTTTTGTTTTGTTTTTTTCTTTTCAAATTGTGGTGCACGTTTTCAAGATTTTCAGAAACCTAGTGAGTCATAATAGTGTCATTGGACTCATAATGTAGTTTTGACTGATCAGTTACATGTGGTGTATGTGGGGAAAAAATGTGGGGATTTTTATATGAACCATTTCTAATTATCATTATTATTTTTATTATTATTAATTTTTCTTCTTCTATAAAGTGATCAATTCAGAGTTATATTTCAGTTTTTGTGATTTACACCAATGACTTATACCAGCAGTTTTCTGTTTAATAGAAACTATCTTGACAGGGAAGCAGACATCCAGTTATTCCATTCATTACATTCATATCTTACTTGAAACTAAACAGAAGTCAAACAACCAAACTGTGCTTGGATAACAGTTCCGACAACCCAGCCTGCTTTGAACTCCTTAAAAAGGAGTAATTGCCAAGCTAGTTTGGGCTTGCAGAAGTCAACCCTTCATTTTCAGTCGCAATTTTGAGTTTGACTTGATAACGGTACAAGCTAAGCAAGCTAATGAAGTGTCAGAGAGATTACAAGTCCATTCATAGGCCTCGCGCCTCTTTGTATGCATACATATCTTAGAGGCATATCGTGATATGTAATAAAGCTTGTTTGGAGTGGGTTATTGTGGTTCACAACAATCGAAAAGCTGCACCCTTAGGGGGGCATATGGGTTTTATTGACTTGCTGCACTGTTTTCTGCTTGTCTCTCAGTTAATTGAGTAAGTGGCGAGGGCAGGAGAGTGAATCTGTGGGAAAGTTCAATTAGAGTAAATATGCATTTATGTGCTTGCAGTGCTTGTGCGTGTCATTACTGCTGTTGTACTTTGTCGTTCCACTGACTGGGCAGCTACGTTCTTGAGCAATTCTTGCATGAAGGAACAAAACAAAAGGCCATTTCTTTGGCTTTGCTGCTGAATGTTAATGTAAATGCTTATACAAATACATTATCAAAACCTTTCAGGTGTTTTAACCACCTTTTTAGGGAAAAAAGTATGTGCTTAAGCAACAGTTTGGAAAAGAAAACTGTCAAATTGAGGCAAAACATTCTGTTCATACCAATGACTATAACATGGAAACATGGGCAGCATCAACATTGTCTCAATTTGTTTAAGTAACCACAAAGTCTAACGACTCTACTGGTTGGCTGCAGTATGATGTGTAGGTCTGTCCATGTGTTTCTATGAAAAAAACAGCAACTAAGTTTTTCTCATCCGAACAGTCTTTTCATCTACAGTTGGCATGTCCAAAATCTGGCCCAGGGGCCATTTGTGGCATCTGAACATTTTTGGAATGGCCCACGAGGTATTTTAAAAATTGTAAAATCAATGTGATCCCTAGTTTGAACACTGGGTGTCGCTGTTACAGAAAACCAATTTAAAATGCTCTACATGTACTTTTATTCGCTAGCGCAAAATGCTAACAACGGTACACCTACATTATTACTGTTCCTGAGCTTTTGGATAGACCTGGTGGCTCCAAACAAAAAAAAGCAGAAAATATCAGGCATGATGGGAAATTAATATGTTTTCACTGGATTCAGAGGGAAGCGTGTGTGTGTGTTTAATTAGTCAGAAAACAGTTTCTGTAATTTCTCCTTCTGTCCCCCAACAAGAAAAGTTTGGACACCCCTGATCTACAATATCTGATTCCGAAAGCTACTTTCACTTATGTAATATTTTTACAATATTTCCCTTCCAGAAATTCAGATATTTGGGGGTTATTTTAAGCTTCTGTTTGGTAGGTTGGATGTTTTACAGCAGCTGCATAGCGTTCTGTCCAACTGTTTGGCAGCCAGCTAGCATGGTTAGAAATACAAGACTTAGTAGTGTTTATTTAGTTCTCAGCCATTTTTCTCTATAAATTTATTTCTGGTTTCAACCAAATCCAGCTATCCAGCTAGTTATTTTGTTCTGTTAACTGGTGTATGCTGACAGCAAAGCAGATGAAAATAAAGTGGGCCAGAGCAAGCTAAAACATTGGTTCATTTCAACAACAAACAGTACTGGCAGAAAGATTTATCAGTGTTTATCTAAGCCAGTACTACATCACTCATCCAATCGGCTTTCTGGCAAATCATAAGTTACTACTCAACTTTAAAAGGAAGCATTTTATTTCTGCTCTATTGATTGCAGGCGCCAACACGTCATCATCCGGGGGCAGGGCCTATGCCAAAGACCCCAATAATTAATCTCTCTACTAATATCCTTTTCCTGAGTTTTTATGGAGGAACTTTTTTGGTTTCATTTCTGTAGAATGAAAGAACATGTCGCCACATTGTCCATGCTTTCTTCAGTCATTGGTTCATATCAAGAAAGACACTTTAGTTAAGCTAAATATTATCTTAAAGTCAGCTGTTAGTACATATCTGTATATTCAGACCCTACAGAACAAAACCAACATTGATTCAAATTTCAAAAGAAGTCAACGTGTTCCCAAAATTTTGATGGGTCATGCACATTTAACAAAAACACACAGTCTACACTTTAATGCTGCTTGATAGAAGACTTTTGCAAGCTTGATGCAATCACAAAGCTTAAGTGCAAAGGCCTGGCTTTTAGAACCAAAGCCTCTGGACGTTTAAAATAAGCTTAACAATACCTTTGAGTAATGCCAACCCACAAAGCCCAGCTTTTAACTCCACCTGCACAAAGGAGCTCACTGAAAGGCAAACACCAACACCAAATGCTGAAGATACCAACAGACACCACCATTTCTCCTTGCCCAATAATGTAAACAGTGAGGACTCATGGTGTTATGCTGGTTATATTAACACAGTTGTTTATCAAAATAAGCCCAGTCCAGACTGGTCACAGTACTGACTCAGCCTGCCAAATATAATCTGTTTCACCATCATAAATCCCAACATCTGCAGCATGCTGCGTTTCACCCAAACACTGCCAAGTAAGGGTGTTTATCCCCTGATTGGCTGATAGTCACCCTGGTTACGTGCTCTACAATTAGACAACTGTAATTTTGCCTACAAACAGGCATGTGTACCTCAGCAGAGAGCCTGAGAAAAAAATGAGAAAAGAAGAGAACTCATATAATCCAAAGCCAGGTTCAAATCTAAACCTGACTGACTATAAGATGAATCTGTGCTAATAATCCTTATTAGTGTTAAAACTGCTAAATGTAGACAGGGAGAAATGGACATGCTGAAGTATATCTGAAAAGGACAGAGGACAGAGTGCAGCGTTCATCACTTCCTTACAGAAAAAAATTATTTGTCGGTGAAACACACAAGTCTTAATGGATGTTCGAGATCAGAGGTTCCGCTAAATAAATAAATAATTGGTGGGTCAGACAAGCCAGTATTTAGTAAAAGCACTATCAATTTCTGTGTCAGCGAAAGAGTGAGTGAGTGAGTGAGAGTGGTTGTATGAGTAGGTGAAAGTGAGTGAGAAGTCATACTAACTGGCAAACACACAGTCATGTTTGTTTCTGTGACTTGTGGGGACATTAAATAGACTTTCAATAAGTTTCTGGTGACTTACCAGAACTTTAACCATAACTACAACTTAACTATAACTACTAATCCTAACCCTAATCTTAACCTTAACCTAAACTAACCCTAACCTTAACCTATTTCTATCCTTACCCCAAGCTTTCACTAACACTTCCCTTAACCCCTGACCTTAACCTAACCTTAACCTTACCCTAAGTTTGCACAATCCCTGATCCTAACTTAATCTTATCCATCCCTATTCTTAATCGTACCCTAACCACACCCTTTTCCTAGCTATACCCGAAACCTTAACCCTAAACCTTTCTATATCCATACCATAACCCTAACTTTACCCTCTCTTTAAAACATATGTCCCCTTAAAATTGAATGATTTAAGTCATGAGGACCTGCTTGTGGTCCCCACAAGGAAAACAGGTGTTGGTCCCCACATTGTGACATAAACTTGGTACACACACACATTTCTACTCTCCATACCTTGGCACCAAAAAAGCAGCTTCAGTTTTTTTCGACATAAAGGAAAATGAAAACTAAGACCCTATTCCCCTGAAGCCCACCACAGATGCCATTTGCTCTCCCTTCTGCCATGTTAACAGAAAAACTTCATTTGGCGTGTGTTGTTAAAATTTTTATTAATAGCAATTTGTGTCACTCCAGCAGGCTTCTCCTGAAGAAAACATCCAGCCCTTGTTCGAATCTATCACTCAAGTTGTCAGAAAAATTTGTTCTCATGCAATATGGATAGGCTGTGTGCTCAGCAGAGGCGGAGGGAGATCCGTGTGTTTGGAGACTCCTCAATAAAACAGGTCGTGCTGCTCACGTCGGGAAGCCTCAATCACAAACAAATGTTTTATTTAGAGTACTAAAGAGTTGTTTACTCCTCGTCTTATTCCGCTTCTCTCTTTCGTCCTTTGGCGGAATATCATCTTCTGCTGCCAGAGTGAATGGAGATAAACTTCAGTTGACAGTTCAAGTCATCCTTGAAAGAAAGAAAGCCGCAGTGTGTGTGCATTCTCTCCAGTCAAACATAGCAACTGATCAAATATGCTTTGAGTAGACATGCTGTTGGCAGTTAGTGGTCTAATCAAAGAGGATTCCTGGACTATCTTTAGACTTTCTAGAATGCGCTCTAGGTGAGAAGACCTCACAGACTGTAAACTGGAAGCGAATTGGAGTCTAAACGCAATTTTGTACAGCTCTACACTCCTTGTTATATCGTCTTAATTACAATAACGTTCACTTTGACTTTGAGATTCTTTGTTGAATTATGATACATGGACCAGAAACCATTATACTGAATGGCCATTTTATTAGAAACACTTATTAATCTGTATTATTTAGAGACTGTAACCTGTTTGTTGAAGCACAATTTGTGTTAATGAGCCTCCACTTCAGCAATGGTCAGCTTTTGAACTGGATAAATGAAAATTTCAGTAACTCCTAATGAAACTGCACACCTACACTGGCAATCAGAAGTTATGGACTAGCTTCAAAGTGTATTTTCTTCAAATGGATGATTTTAGTGATCACCAGTCATAACACCTTCAAAGCATAATATGCAAATCCACTGAAGCTAAGCAGGTCTGTGTCTGGTTAGTACTTGGATGGGAGACCTCTGTGGAAAACCTTATCTAGCTGCTGGTGTTGTTGGGGACAATAGGAGGTGCTATTCCTGTGTCCTGTGTGAATCACAATGCTCCACAGAAGTGCCAGTCACTGTACTGTATAAATGGATAAAATGTAAAACCGAGGTCCTGGTTCTTGAGATCACAAACATTTCCTCTTAAAGAGTATTACCCCTGATGTCCCACCTACCCATGCCCATCGCCAAAAACTGACTCTAATCACCTCTGTGTCTAATAACTGAAGTCTGCTGAGAGGTCTGGTGTGGACTCCAGGTGGATGCTGAACACTGGTGATGGCTGAGATGACTCTCTAAATGTCAAAGCACAGAAAACTCACTAAGAAAGTTTACTAGGATATTTTAACAGTCAAAACAGCCTTCTTTTGGAATCTCAGTTTGCTTATCTGTAAAATTTTACTGTTGAGTTTACACTCTGAAGACATCGTTATGGTACATGTTATTCAGTATGAAGTTTGAAATTCAAACAAAGTTACTGGTGTGTGTGGCGTCTTGTTTGTGAATGCTGTTGTCATTGTTTGATAGTAAATCAAACAAAAAACCCTAAAAACTCAAACCTGTTAATACAAATTTTTGAAAATATAAACTGAAATATAATATAATGAAATGAAATCTAAACTTCAGTTAAAAATTTCATTAATTATGGAGTTACATCATTTACATAAAATTCTAAAGTAAAACGTCAGAATTAGCTCAACGTCAATGCATAACAAATATTTTGTTAATATACAAGTCCTATTTATTAATAAACTAATGACAAATATTACTGATGAGACCTTCACTGTTACCTTAAACACTAATACACTGTCTGTCTGCAAGACATTTTCTTACATTATTTTACACTTTCTGCAGGACAAAATGGTGAAAAACCAATAGGAAGCATTTTTACACCCACAGCATCAGTGTTGGCAAACAGTGTCAAGGTGAGTACCAGGTAAACAATAGGGAGACATACAATGGGAATAGGACAGGAAGTGGAATAATAGAGTTTGGATGAGTTTTTATGCGACACAGACTAAATGCTGCTGGGTTGAGCAACATAAATAGAACATGGTGGCGTACAAAGCCGCTCTCCCTTTGAGGAGGTCATTAATCATGTAAATATGGCCAGAGCTTTGCTCTCTGCTGGCTGAGTGGCATATCACTGTTCCTCTGTGCTTTTCCTGCTTTCTTTAATCGCCAGTGCTCTCCCTGCTGCGTCATTGGCTGCAGGGCTGACGGGCGGCGATGAGGGGGTGGGACTCCTGCGGGGCGATGCTCAGCTGGCCTGAGTCTTCTTTACCCACTCTCTCTCTCTCTCTCTCTCTCTCTCTCTCTCTCTCTCTCTCTTGTCATCATCCTCCTCCTGCACCACACGCCCTCCCTGACCACCCCATGCAGACTATAGCTCTATGGTTGTCATATACTCAGGCAAAGGTGAAGGAGAGAAGGTAAGTTCACCCCTCAAACACACTTCTTTCTTTTCTTGTACATTCATTACACACAATCTCATTCCTCCTTATGGTCCTCACTATTAAAATTGAGTAATTGTAACTATATAAGCATAACTCCAGTTGCATTTGGATGATTACTGTCTGCTTTTAAAATCATCATGTAACCAATATGTACATGGTGTCCCTTTTGCGTCTTTACCTAAACAACCATGAATAACTGATATTAATGAAGATTTGGTGACAAAAGTGGATTAAATATACTTCAGTCTGTGTGAAAAAGACTGACGTATGATTACAGTGCGGGTAGATCGGTGTTAATTTTTGATGACTAATGTCCGCGGCTGTAGGAGTGGAGGCCGGCGCCTGTCCAGCCATCTCCATCAGACACCTGCAGCTGCAGTGAGACAAAGCTTTCAGTTAACATTGGTTATTTAACCCTGCAAACTGTGCAGTGCACAGTGCAGGAGGAAGTGTTCATGGTGTGAACGTACTGGATAACAAACTCCATTCACTCAGATTCATTCAAAATGAATTTTCTCGATGCAGACCACATCACCACCTGATGAGGAGAAAAGAACTGCATGCTGGACATGTTCAGCACATGTTGTACCATCAGTCTTTTTTGTACAGTCTGAAGTATATTTAACCCAAATTTCATCACCATATCTTCATTAGTATTAACATTATTGATGGTTGTTTGGGTAAAGAAGAAAACGGGACACCCTGTATTTCCACTTGGATGGACCAAGACATTTGGGACATTTTTCACCAGCTTGGACTGCTGTGTTCATGTGGTATCAGAGGATGTACTGACTGGTGAAATGATAAACACACATGTATCACATGGAACTTGTATGGGTGTACTTGCATTTATTGTCACTTAAATTTCAAGTTCAGGGACCAGCCAAGCACACCTTTACTCTTTGCTGATTATGCATGTCACCCTTTGCCCAAAATTTGTTGAATGTTATTTTAGTGAATCTATTGAAGGTTCCCAGCACCTCTGTTTACTCGGTGCACCCGGCAACTGCTAAGTATTACAGCTATACAGATTATTGGCATATGCTGGGAGATTTTTTTTATTTGTATGTTATTATATTCAAAAATAAATCCTTTCAATAGAAGCTGGGCAGGTCCCACAGAAGCTGCATTTCCAGAACTTCATCGAAAGCACCTAATTGTATGCATCTCAAGGCAAAGACAAGGACAGGCAAATTGAAGAGTGAGTGCATCTGACAATAACAAAAAAGGTGTCAGGATACATTATTAAGAATTAAGACGCATTCAAAAGACAATGCTAGCTTTGATCATCAAACCAAGGGTGGTGCACACAAAGATAAATGCTTTTCCTTCTGCACCTGTGTGGTGGCAACTCAACATCTATGCTCTCTGATCAAACACTGAAACAAAGAAATCCATCACCATACCAATTCTCCTCCCGCAGTTGTACGTGAAGGTTTACGTGCAGGAAATGAGAGAGAAAGTGTGCACGAGCAAGAGGGAGAAGAGCCCAAGTGCACGTATAATTTGATTAGGCCTTACTTCAACCCCATCACATGTGTGTGAGAGTTATTTACCAGCGCGTCCCACTGCAGTGCCCAGAGATCATTTCAGCAGTGAGTGAAGTGCATCCCCCCGAGGCAGACCGGCCTGTCTTTCCCCTCAGGCCAAAAAAACATCATTAACATTATTATTGTTTGACTCCTTTTTTCAATCCTCCTCCCCTTCTCCCTATTCTCTTCTCTGCTAATTCAAAGGACTTGTATTTACATGCCCGTCCTATTGACTGTATAATTTCTATAGAGCCCTGCATATGCAAATGTGCGGGGGTTTATTCGAAACGCCAGAAAACACATAGCCCACATGCAATTATGTAAATCGGTGCTGGTTATTCATGCAGTTATCTGCGCCGCGTACTCAGCTGTGCATTCATTTGTGGCATTAACGCCTTGGCTGAGGTGGACCGGCACGATGTCTCTCTCTGTAGGTCTCAAAAGCAAAGCCAACAGAGTGTCCAGCCCTGGCGCGATGTGGGAGGCCACTAACTTGACCCCACTGTGGCCTGTAGAGAGAGTGAGTGGACAGCGATCACTTTCAAGAGTTCGCCGGACAATAACAAGGCAGTTGCAGAACAAGCAGATGAAGGGAAGATTAAAAGGTGTTTTTGTGTCCACTTTTTTCCAGTATAGTGTATGGTCACAGCTGGTAGATGACGCACTCTGAGGTTCATTCTGAATTAGAGGGAATATAAAAACCTAATTTTAGAATGTGGAGGACATGCCAAACATTGTTTGCCATAAAACTGCATAACACAAAGGTGTCAGAATGCCTGGCTCTTGGCTTGATTGTTCAGGTCTTTAATTGATGTAGTTTCCTTATATGTCTTTAAAGGTTCATCTCATTTAGAGGAATGATTCTTTAGGGAATCAAAAGTGCTTCTTCAAAGACCCTTTTTGTAAGTTTACACTAACCAGCCACTTTATTAAAACCAGCTACAATGAGGGGCCCCAAGTGGCTCAGCAGGCTAAGACGCTGACACTATGACCAGAGGATCGCTAGTTTGAATCCCGGTCATGCTGTTTGCCATTAACAGCCGGAGCCCAAGAGAGCAAAAATTGCCCGTTATCTCTTTGGACGGGTAGATGGCGCTCTTTCTCCCTATCACTTTCACATTGCAATGTCCGCTGGCTCAGGCGTCTACTGATTGGTCCATTCGGAGCTGGAACCCTGCTCTTTCCTCTGAGCGTGTTGGCTCCCCAGTGATGATGTATCAGCAGTAGTTTGAAAAGAGGTGGTGGCTTGCATCACATACAACAGAGGAGGCTTGTGCTTGTCTTCACCCTCCTAGAGTCAGGGACATTGCAAAAGTGATGGGGAGAGTCCTAACAGAGGGGATGGGCTAATTGGCTACTACTACATTGGGAAGGGGATAAAAATTGGCAAAAACATAGAAATAAAATTATATTTAAAAAACAGCTACAGCAACCCTACTGTGTCTTATCCACTCATACCTGCACAACACACATTAAAAGACCACCTCCTTGTCATTGTCATCAGAATGCTGAAAATGATCCAATACACAAACAAAATCTGCTCTCTGGTGGTCCTGGTCAATGGAGAAACATTGCAAAAAAAGTATTCAAAGAAACAGATGGACTACAGTCTGTAATAGTAGCCCTACAAAGTGCACCTGTATGGTCAGTTGAACTAATAAAATGGAAAGTGAGTGTAAATTCAATGAGGTTTTTTAATGAAGTGGTTGTTTGGTGTAATTGTATGAGTGTAGATGCCAGGAGGAAAGTAATTTTAATTTACAAACAAAACTTGGAGTAACATTAAAAATTTTTTTTATTTTGGTCAGTTCCATAGAAAATCCACTCTCATTTCTCTAAAGAATCTTTCAATGGATGGTTCCCAAAGGTACCATTTTTATAAATAACAAATACATGTCAAAGCCAAGAGGTATTTAAGAACCTTCATTTATTTATTTAGTTATTTCATTTCTATGAAAAATTGAACTGATGGAACCAGTTGTGTTGTAGCCTACAGTACATATGTGCCAACCACTTTATTCCCTTTTCTAGTTCGTTTTCTAGTTCGTGGTCCCATCACGCTGCCATGATTCCCTAAAAGTCCCTGGAACTCAGCATGGGCCATGTTTGGTTAAACTGCGTAAGAAATTGGAGAGAAAAGCTACAGCCGGAGACACGCAGTAAACTCCCTACAGAACAATAATCTTTCATAATTCACAACAGCACACAGGCCCTGCCGCTGTAGCGTCTGCTTGCATGATCATCAATGATATAAAGATGGCTGAGCACAAGCTGTGGGCTACTGTTCATATAGCACTCCAAAAGGGCAATAAAACACAGTGTACTAATGCTTGGGACTGCATGCTATACATCAGTTATTCAGAAAGACTTTAAGAAGTTCATCATTGAGCTTTAGTGCACTGTAATGCTGAATTCTAGGAACTGCTAGAATAAAACTGCTGCCAGAGAATAAATGCTGCCAGTGACTGTAAGCACGATCCATATAGTTTGATTTCATTAGCACAATGCTAACTCCTCTACTGTTCACCACTGCTTGTTAGCAATTTTGGGTGAAGTATTTCATCGTTTAACCTTAAGTTTGTTGTACGTATGCACAGGTTTGTACCAGACTGGGGGAGGGAGGGACAAAACAGGCACAATTAGAGAATGGCTAGCTCTAAATGTACTTGACCTCTCTTTCCAGTTAATGGACTGTTAGATAGGACCAGTGTCCGCTAGCCACACAATTTGCTCCCTAAAAAGACAAATATCATTCGCTAATGATGACATTCTCCTTAATGCATGATGCTTTGATGACCTTTCCATGGTATTTCTTACTCCATCTGCATTAAAAAAGAAAGCCTGCAAATGGGGATATAAAAGAGCATTTTACTGAGTAAAAATTATCCATTTCAGTTTAGTGGTTAAAATTGGATATGCTAAACCACCTGTAAGTAGTTCATATGAACATCAAACATCCCTGAATACCTGGAGGTGCACTGCACAGCAGAACTAGAACCCTTAAAACAAATTATTTTTAGTAACAAACTACTTGTGTTGCAATATCACTGCAACCCAAACTGTCTGGTTAGCTTAGATAATGTTAGCCTAGCTGCTACTGTTCAAACATTTTTGTTTGTTAGATATTGCAGATAGACATGTAGCATCACTTCAATAAAAGTTTGGAATTGTTAATTTTTCCATTGCTAGCTAAGATTTTAGGCCAATGTGCCTAACTGTGTGGAAAAGATGGAAATGTAAATGTATTTCCTTTTCTTATCAGTAATCATCCAAAGTTAGATGGGTAACACTGTAACATTCATAGACAGAAACATGGGTCACCTGAAAAAGAAAAAAAAAAGAAATCCAAGAAACTTCTGTCATAGAAGAACCTTTCAACTGATTATCCTAAACAACAGATTTTTTTGAATGAGATGTGTAAATGTGAGCTCAGCAGGCTGAGATGCTGACGGTACGACCAGAGGATTATGAGTTCAAATCCCAATCATGTTGTTTGCCATTGACAGCCTGAGAGAGCAAAAATTGGCCATGCCGTCTCTGGGAGTGTAGATGGTGCGTCTACTGATCAGAGCTGGAGATCCTGTACTTTCCTCCGAATGCATTGGCTCCCTAGTGATGGTGTACTAGTGGTAGCCACATCACATGCATCAGAGGAGGCTTGTGCTTGTCTTCACTTTCTTAGAGTCAGGGATATTACAAAGTGATGTGGAGAGACCCTAGTCAATGGGATGGGTGAATTGGCTACTACTAAAAAATCTCAAATACTAGAAATAAAATTCTAAAAATCAATTGTAATGTTTAAAGAATGATGTAAAGGGTCTACTAGTATATTAATAACATTTTTTTCCTCCTAGACCTGTTCCTTCCAAGCCAAGATCCATTGAGAAACCTTTATTTACAGTGTGTAGATCCTAATGAGAGAACAGCAGGCTATAGATTTCTCTAGATGTTCATTTGTAAGCTCCAAAGCTCTGCATTCTCTGCCTGCAGCAACCTCAAGTCACGCTGCAGTGATATTTTTTCAAGCATAATCTGAAATGATGCTCAAGGAAGAAACAGAGTAGCTTGATATGGCAAATCAGCAGTTGATGTTAGCGATGGCGCAATATTGCTTATGCACTCGTGGATATCTTAATTATCTGGCCAATGGCTCCATTCAGCCGGCTTAATGATGGCCAGCTCAGCCTCAGTCTCACTTAAGGAATACATTGTATTGTTCCATCTCTCTCTCGGGCCGCCCCGGCACCCTTCCACACATAAACACTCCTCTCCCCTCATTTAAGTGCCACACTGTCATATAGATCATTTCATTGCAGAGGTAATGACCAACAGGAGAAATTGCAGTGAGCTCGCGTTTCATTAGAACAATTGCTTGAATTGCATACCCCCCCACCTCCTCCCAATCTCTCTCTCTGTCTCTCTCTCTTTCTCTCGCCCTCTGTCTCTCTCTCTCATCCCTTTATCTTACTCTGTGAAATCAGCAGTGATGGCCTGAGCACTCGTACACGCTGAGTTTATGATTTGCAGTTGTGCGGAGAGCGACACTTGAGCTAAATTGCAATTCGCTCAGTTTGAGATTTTCTGGGTTTTTTTCTGTTTAGAGTGGAGTGAAAGGGAAGCTGAGCATTAGGCACTAGTGCAGACGGACAGAAGACAGCATTTGTAGAAAAGCTGTGAATAATGCCAGCCCTGAGGATCACACTGTGTAAACTATGAGATTATCACAGACCTGGTCATATGCACAAGGATCTGCTTTGGGGCGTCACAGGGTGAGAGAAAATAACATTAAATATGGAAATTAAGAAGAAAAACATGTTCTGATGCTCAACCTTACATTAAGCTAAACTAAATATACATTAATTATATATAAAGTATTCACTTTTTGTAATGAATACAGTTAATTATCATAATATGATATTAAATTCATATGCTCTATTGACAGATTTTTTTTCTTTGTTCAGATGTTAAGAAATGGCAAATAATCACATGGCAAAAACCTAAAGAGTGATTTTCTTTTCTGTAATAAAATAATTTACGCATATTACAATGAAATCATGATTATATAATATAAAAAGTGATAATATATAAAGTGTGGTTTGCATTTTGAAATGTCCCTTCTGACAGTTTCTCTGTTTGTCTCAATGAGGTACAAGTGAGAAATTATTATTTGTACACCTTCTATTGCATATATTATTATTATTATTATTATTATTATTATTATTATTTCTATATATTTTTAAATAACATAGCATGAAAGAATATAATTATTATGGTAGCAATAAAACAAAAATTCTAAATTTAACCAGGTCATTAAATGTTCTTTTTTAGAGGCACATTATCTAGAAGCAACATATTGTGACAAATAAAGATTTTGCATTTAATCACACAGTAGAGCAACAAACACACACACACACACACACACACACACACACACACATAAAGACACCAATAGTATTATTGAACTGCTTAAGTTTCAGTGGCAAATTACTGAAAACACTACTATATGTTGAGGTTTTGAAGCAACATACATATTTGATCAGTTTACTAAATAAATTTTGGGTGAAAAGTTTTACATTGAAACAAATTTTAATCAAAGCTTACCTCAGATTCTGATTATTTATTGATAAAAACCTACAGTTTAAAGCTATTTATGAACAATTTCTCAAATAATATGATATATAAATAAAAAGACACAAATCATATGGCAGCTAGGAACAGAAGTGAAAAAGAGAGAAAAGACATTAAAGCAAATAACTGTTTGCTATTTGTTTTATTTAACCCCTCTCCTGTAGAAAGAGGTTTTATCCTTGGTCTCTGTATGTTATTTCTAAACAACACTATGAAATATGAGGCTAAATACTGTATAAAAGTGCATCATTGCTACATCACTTTTAAGAGTTAACACTTTAATACTGTTGATAATTAAAATATTTCATCTGACAGTTTATTAACAGTATGATTGTTAATCATCTATAACATTGACATTTTTTATCACTTATACAATAGTTCACATGTTCTTACTGTAAAAGAAAGAAAGTGCTAATCAGTGCTAAAGTGCTGTAAGACTATCAACAGTTAGACATATAAAAGAAGAAACAATCTGATTCATCTGTACTGAAATATACTACATGTTGTGGTCATGTAAAACCTAAACTTATCCATACACAAACATCACAGCGACTGAATACTATATATTACCGTAAATTACAGTATTCAGGTATAACCAAAGTAAAGGTTTAAACCAGGCCAAAACATATACACAGACTGTTAGTGAACCCAGACATATTTACACTAGACCCAAAAATTTAACCTCAGAATGGCAGCCTTGTTGTAGCTCCCAACTGTATCCAGCAAAAGAGGATTCTGCTTTATGGCTGATGTGTTCACTTTGAGAACTCTGAATATACTCATGTCTTCATAACTAGATGTATGGACCAAGAGAAATCATCCAGAACAACTTAGAATAAATCAAATGTCAGCATGTGTTATTATTTTTGTTGTTCTGTCATCACAACTTTAATTCTTAAAGGTTTTTTTCTTCTTTTATTTTGCTTAAAAAGTCTGGTTACTACAGCAGTTGCTGTAAATTTACAGTTTAAATCCTTCAGCAAATCCTAAATACAATAAGTTGTTCTAAAATATGGTGCATATGTTTCTCTTTAAATAGTTTAACTTGTATAATTTTACAGTAATGTGCTGTTATCTGCAGATGATGCTGAGGTTTCTGCTAATTCATGCAGTCTTACATTTTTGTATCTGCAATCTGTTTTAACATTACTTTTACCCCAAATAAATGTATGTAAGCATTTATGTTTATCTTTCCATGATGGTGTTGTGTGTTTCTTAACTAGTTTGTTAACTCATCTCATAACATCATATTTATGACCCAGAAGTTGTTGGGCTATTGTCGGTTCTGTGATCCGATTCCTCAAAACGCTTAACACTGCTTTAATTAAAAGCCAGATTATATTATTAGTTTTAACACCTGACAATTATCTGAAATTCAGTAATACATTCTGCATCTACAGTGCACCACTGTAATATAGAATATGGAAATATAATTGAAAGCTAGATTAACAATACAACACGTCTGTAAATTAAGAAAAAACTGTAATAACCTGTAAAATTGGCATATGTCAATGTGCAGTATGATCATGTACAAATAATTTACAGTAAGCTCCCTGTAGATGTACAGTAAGTAAATTACTATAAATATATAAGTATATATAAAAAAAATTCATTAAGTTACTGTATTGACAATATACTGTAATGCACTGTATTTTTACAGTAAGACCGCTGTACAATATTTACAGAAGTCTGCTGATAGCTATGTTGCCAGTAACTGACTGTAAAATTCCTATGGTGTATACACATATGTTAAATGTTGAGGTTTCACCAGACATTATTTTTTCATTAATTACATTTGCATGCACCATTTTCCCCTCCTTTTATGCTTCACACTGTCATAAAATGCCAGCTGCCCTTGTTTGAAAATTTCAAGAGCAATGGACAAAAGAAATGACCTAAATTTTATGGAAAAAAACTGTCACATGACCATGCATTACATTATATTAACATACCTTACAACCATGTTACATGACTGTATACGATATACAATGTTAACATTAAGAATGTTCTTCTTCTCTTATAAAGTTGCAATTTTGGAGACAAAAGGTTTAGTTACTGTACTCATTTGTAGATACGTGAGCATGTGTGTCCTTATCCATGTGTTAATTACATTAGCATGCACCTCTTCTAGCCCCACAAGGTGAATCCTTATCCGCCATCTTTCCAGCTGTGCCTGAGAACTATTGATCTAGAGCATGTTGTCATTCAAGTGATAATTAGGTCGGGGTCAGAGGTCGGCCTCCGATCCCTTTGAACATCTGGAAGAGAGTTCCTCAAGGACAGTACAAACAGCAGGAACTCCTGAACCGCTCTGAGCCAAAGTCTGCCTCCCTGCGCCCTGCTCCATTATACAAATGATCTAATTAATTCCAACACTGGATCAGGAGCGTCAGCGTCTACATGTGGACAATGCACCAGCCAACAGTTAAAAAAAAGCCCTGATGTGTTCATGTATCAGCGGCACACATTAAGCTTTAAACCAGTTAACTGCACAAAGAAGGTATTTTCTTTCAGCCATTGTGATGTGGAGATAGAGTGTGATAAGAGTGAGCGCAGTGGCTGTGTCCACATGGCCATGGGCGGATTTTTTATTAAAACTTGGAACGATGTAAAATATTATGTTTCAGACTAGCTATGTGTGAATCATCCAAACGAGTAAATCGCCAGTGTATTTCCGCACGTTGCCTTGATCACTGAGTTTAAGGGCTCATAACAGATAAGCGATGCAACTTGCACAGACATTATTCATTTCCTCCTCGCCTTGCACTCTAAAGATAAAAGTTCAATATGGTCTTCAAATAATTTGATATTCAAATTCATTAGGAGTT
Organism: Crenuchus spilurus; assembly: GCA_036984385.1. NCBI lineage: Eukaryota > Metazoa > Chordata > Actinopteri > Characiformes > Crenuchidae > Crenuchus > Crenuchus spilurus. Next base: position 5,460 of record BRDA01014548.1, on the reverse strand, counting down.
TTCCATAAGAATGGAAACGAGTCAACGATGGCGTCAGATTAAACTCAAGTTTCTCTCGAAGTAAAACACAAACTGAAGAAGAAGAGTAGTTCGCTTTCAGCAAATGCACAGTTATCTGTATGGACCTTTATAGAATTCCATTAAAACAGCAATGGTATTCTTCCAGTGTCAATAATCAACTTTTTCTAAGCAACACTGAACACGATTTGTAATACTGCAGTATTTATAACCTGTTATGTGCCATTTTATCATCACGCTGTTCAGTTCCAGTGTAGCTAAAGACTTGAAGCACTTGAATAAAAATAGTCTGGATTAGTTTCTGCTTCTTTATAAGTAAATAAAGTTTAACTTTTGTGGCTGCATTAAATTCTGTCCCTCCCTGCATTTATGTTATTATTCCATGAATAATTCTGTTTGCACATGAAGAATGTGCTTACAGCAGAGGTTTTAAGTCAACTGAGCAAACTGTCGATTCATAATTCTTAAATGGTGCTATTCAAAGTGTTTAAGGGAAAAAGAGGGAGAGTGGACAGCACCAAGGAGAGCAAAATGTGCTTGACTGGTCAGAACAATGAGTGCTTAATCCTTACTTACAAATTTAGAAGAGAGGGGACAGAAAGAGAGAGAGAGAGAGAGAACCGAGAGAAAGTGAGACACATGGAAACAAAAACAGATGCAACTCTTTTGCAAATTTGCAAAGCTGCACAGATAAGCATTAAAAACATTTCTGCTGAACCGGGAAAGATAGAGGCTTCTGTTTGCAGGCACTGATTGCAGGATCAAGATTACTGGCCTGAAATGGATAGTCTGACATGTGCCTTAGTGCAGGGACAACAGGGAGATTCAGTGTGGCCCCACACAGGAAAGGAAACATCTTTATCAGTGCTTTATGGAAGCGCATCGTTTTGCATGTTTTAAATGTACACGAACAAACTAAACTGTTTTTGATCCTCACATGCAAATGCACAACACGAATGGAAATGAAGAGGGCCTGGGGAGGACGCACAGGCACAAACAATGCAAATGTTGCCCTCTTGTGGCTCTAAACGCTGTCAGATGTGGTGCAGAGGAGGCATTTAGTTTCTTGTTTGGAATGCTAGGCTGAAAAAGGCCCTGGGTCAAACTTCTGCATGTCTGGGAAGGCTGCCAGCATGCAACTGGTGGCTTGGAGATGGTTTGAGCAATGATTTGATGTGCAAAACAAGTTCTTTAAAGAAACTTTACCTTTTTTCAGGCTAGGAGTATTATCCCATTAACTTTTCTTATATAATACAGCAATGGTTCCCCAACTTTAGTGCTGGAGGCCTGAGATCTTCATGGCGCAGTTTCATGATCTCCTGCTATTTCACACCTGCTTCAGCTAAAGAAGGACTGGACCATCACTCTGCAATGGGGGAGACAGAAAACAGCAGTTCAGGTGTGCTCTCAGACAAAAACGACTAGACTATCACAGGAGCAGTACTTTTCCTGTTGCTGAGGTGGTACCCTCAAAGGCACATCTTCACCACGTTTTCTGGGGAACATAACAAATTTGACATTGCCCCCACCCAAACTACGCTGACTCTAGACTTTTACATGTATTTTCATTTAGTTAAAAAAAGTTATGAAAAGATATAAATATTCTCATTAAATCTGGAAAAGTGAATGTATTCAACCTTTAATATATACAATCTCACCCCAAACTTTGATTAACATTAACCCTGAAATGGAAAAATTATGTTTTTTACAATAGAAACACAGACATGCTCTCTGTGAACATGTAATGGTAAATATTGAGATAAAAAACTTACAACAAAAAGCTCAGTGAGGTTTCTTTTTTGTTCAGTTGGTGGCAGTGTTGGCTGGTCCTGTCACATTGTCTGGCTTCCTCCTTTGCATCTCGCCCCTCCAGCTTACTGCTTTTATGGACATGGAAACATATATTAAGTTTAAATGATTGTGTCATTTTTACTTGGTCTATCAACAGCAAACAAAAAACTAGCACCGAGTTCCAAGCTAGAACCTTCGATTGAAGTATACAGTATGCTTATGGAATGCAACCTGAACCACCTATGTGACTATGTGAAAGGAATTCTGTACCCACCATGTTGTACCTACTGCACAAATTGGCTATGACTATGTTAAATTCTATGTTAATTTTTATGTAAAATTAATCTTTTATCCGTGGTCAGTTTTAACACTGTTGGTTGGATAGTTTTAGTTGGTGCACTAGTTTCACTCCAGCAGTGACACTGAGATGTTTAAAATTCTAGTAACCAGTCAGTTAGTCCTGCCTAAGTTAAAGATTAAACAACTAGTTATTTTGCCATTTTTAAATTAAAGCAGTTGACAGAATGTTAGAAGAGCCTTGACTGTAGACACTTTTAAATCCAGATTGAAAACATTTCTATTTAAACAAGACTTCAGATCAGTTTAAATCACTGTTCTCTTCACACTTTATACATATAAACAGTATACTTGTTTATTTCAATTATTTCACTGTTAAATGTATTGTTTAGATCATATTTTAGCTTTTATATTTTATGATTTACCTTTTTTCGTTTTAATCAGTTTAGCTATTTTCTTTTAGTTTTTTTTTATTCTACTGTTTATCTTTGTATTTCTTCATTTGTAAAGCACTTTCACTGACTGTGGTGTATGAAAGGTGGTGTTATATAAATAAACTTGCCTTGCCTCCATCAGCTATGTTGTGTCTGATCTACTCATACCAGCACAACACACACCACCACCACATCAGGGTCACTACAGTGTGGAGAATGATCCACCACCCAAATAATACCTGCTCTGTGGGGGTCCTGATTATTGAAAAACAGGGTGAAAGGTGGCTAACAAAGTATACAGAGAAACAGATGAACTACAGTCTGCCTGAGACATTTAGTGATAAGGATTTGCTGTACAACACATTTCAGCAGCACGTGAGATGTACCCACATTTTTTATTTATTTTTTTTATTTTTTCTCTATATTTATCACTAATTAACCATCACTCAATATTACATATACAAGCTCAGAAGACATATGCATGCTCACTGGCCATTTTAATAGCAAACAAAAAGGCTTCTCTATAATGGTACATTTCACTTCAAAACACTCTGAATTAAGTCAATCTGTTACACCTTATCTTGTACTAACCTTGATGTTTTACTGTTTAAATGTCATTGAGACTAGTAGCAGTTTAAGAGGTGAATATATGACAAGAGGCACTTTTCTCTGTATTATTCCATCTGATGTGGTTTTTATTAAATTCCATAACATGTATCTGCTTCATGTTAGCCATCTGTAAAAGTAGGCAGTTTCCTTTGGAGGTTAAAAGTGGTCACATTTCTCTTCACAAAACTAGTGTTAACAGTAAATGCATAGGACAGTAACAACAATAGATGAGCTTTAATTTTTACTAGCTAGTTACTGTGGCTAGCTAGTGTTTTAAATAGCATTTATCTGACTTCATAGCCTTATTTGGATTAGGAAGACATCTGTAATGGCACATTATACAGTGATAAAACTCTCAAATCTGAATGGCAAGGACGAGCATGTTTCTAGTGTGTTATATTTCCTATGACCTCAGATAATGCTCTACTATTGATGGCTTCTGGTAGAGCTTTCGCTGTGATGAATATGCGTGCTAGAAGCCCAAACACAACACGAAGCTGTGGTCAAAAGTCTCAGCCTAGAAAATCACAAGAGACATGTGTCCAGACTAAAATGATCACAATATGAATAGGACTTCTGATGATTATTTGACCAATGTTTATCTCCACGCCGTATGTCCCAGACTGGAACACTTGGTAAACCAACAAGAAGAGTAGCCAGATTCTGCATGAATACTTCATTGATGCCATACCACTGTTTGTTGTCCATCATTGTCTGGTGGAGAATCATCATATGAAGTCCTTGCTTTACAGTTTTTTTAAGAAACCAGCTTATCTCTCGCTCTCTCAGTCTCACTCACTCTCTCAATGTCACTTAAAGTCACTGTTGTAATTCATTAGAGTCTTACTACTGACGGACAAAGGTCTCCAGTTCGGCTGTGAGATGACAGACCAGGTCTATCCATGAGGGTTATTAACCTTGGCCCGCTGGAAGTGCATTCCACTTCCCGAAGCTTTCCAGATCGCGTACAGCATTTCCATGCCCTGGAGCAGTTCGCCCATCTCTCAAACGCGCTTTCCACTCTCTTCCATTGCCACATGGGAGTGTGCGGCGGCCTCCTTAATTGATCTGACCTTTAGCAGCGCTTTTTCATTTCCAATCCGCTTTTCATTGTTCCATCTGCCACTCTAAAAACGACATCTGCTTAACTGTATTTTACCGGCTGATCTCTGCTCACTTACGTTTAAAGCTTAATGTATGCTTCAACAGATGTTAGTTTTTTTATTGATGGTGGAGGTACACTGCTACAGCATTTGCTGCAATAGCACCAACAGGAATTAGAATATTGACTCTCAGAAAATGATCAACTTCTCAAAGTTACCTCAAATAATGTCAATCAGAAAAACACTGTTTGCTGTTGTCTCGATGCATAAATACAACATGTGGCATCAATATATAAAGTGATAAGCATTATGTCTGAGCACAGGCCTTGTCTGTTCAAACATGTCTGCTGTCAGCAAGTAAAATAAACCAAATTTGTTGATTAAATAATGCAGCTGCAGTGCAGGAAATAAAAGGGTACTGTGTCTTCTGTCAGTGAGCCATACTGTAGGGCTCTAGGACGTTTTAACAGGACGGTTATAAACAAGTCCAAATGTATTATTCTAAATGAATCCTAATCTCATCTTGGTTTCTGAACCTATTCTGTGATTGTAATGCATGCAGTCTTATGCAGAGTGTTGGAATATCTGAGCAGTAACATAAGTAGGAACTCCAGCTGACTGAACATAGCACTTATACATTTACTCCAATATAGTTCAAACTCACAAGCTGCACAATGTGCGTCATAGATGGGAAAAGCAATGATATGTTATTGTGGCAAATTATGTCACAGTACTTTTTCTAAGTATATTGTGGGTATCACCATGACTTCCAGAACAACTGCATGTATCAAAAACAGATTTAGACCCATTGATCTATCCCTGCTCAGTGCACAAGTTTTGCTTGGAATTGCTTAATGGCAAATTGTTAAAATTTACAAATGGTGCAAATCAACTTTTTGACTTCCATTTCATTTCCAGTCTGCAGAGTTTTGATAGTATCAGCATCTTGGCAATACACGTGTTGTTCCTATAAAGCACCATACATCATTAGAGCAAATGCAAATAAATATAAATACAGAAAAGAAACTAACAAGAATTTCTTATTTTGAAAAAAAAAATAGTTGATATGTTGTGAGCTAGTTTCTCAACAGCAGCAAACATGATTTAACATAATAGTACTGATCAACCAAAGCAGGTTGCATGTTAACTTGCCATGATGTGCCATGAGGAGAGGTTTGGAAGGATTTAAACCATCACATTCTCATATG
>BRDA01014547.1:51795-62248 GCA_036984385.1 Crenuchus spilurus | reverse complement strand
ACTCCTCTTGTCAGACCTAACGAAACACACTTACAATCCGTTTCGTTTCGCAGCAAGTCACCTCCTCGCGTCGCTGGCCCGTCCCAGTATTCGAAACCATCCAAAACGGGCACATGCCACCCCACTGCTCATTGAGCTACACTGGCTTCTGATTGCTGCCCGGATCAAACACAAAGCCTGCACGATCGCCTTTAAGGTGATGACAGAGCAGGCTCCCCCTTATCTACACTCGCTCTTAAAAGCTTATGACCCTGCCCGGTCGCTGCGCTCCTCCACTGAACGACGCTTTGCTTTGCCTAACATTCACACAAAGCAATCCAGACTGTTCTCCTCAGTAGTTCCCAGATGGTGGGACAAGCTGCATACCACCACTAGAGCAGAGGTGTCCCTCACTGGATTCAAGAAACTCCTAAAATCCGAGCTCTTCACAGAGCACCTGCTCTAGTGATCCCAAATACTCCCCATGAGTACTGATATGCACTCAGCATTCGATATCCAAATGTTAATTCTAGTATACTAGTACTAGTAAATACTAGTACAACTCTAGTATTTTTCACATCTGTACTTTCCCACTATTGTAAGTCGCTTTGGATAAAAGCATCCGCTAAATGTAATGTAATGTAATGTAATGTAATAACAGTACAACCAATATGCTAATATGGTCATAAGCTGTTGGTCCTCCTCATGCCACCAAAATAGCTTTGACCTGCCGAGTCATGGACTCTACAAGACTTCTGAAGGTGTTCTGTGAGACCAGCAGATCCTTTTAAGTTCTGTAAGTTTTGAGCTGGAGCCACTGTTGTTCCAGCACATTCCAAAGACGATTGGATTGGATGCTGTTGTTGGTGGGTACTGACTACTGCTGACCTCCAGAAGCCTTGCTCTGACCCAGTCATGTGACTGTAACAATTTGTTAAAGTCTCTCAGATCTTCATGTCTGCTCATTTCTCCACATCCAGCACGTCTACAACTCTTCTCTTACTTTCTATCCCAGACCTTCACATGCAGCACTGATACCAGATCATCAGCCTTGTTTAGGTCATCTGTAATGGTGTTAATGTTGTGGCTGATCAGTGTAAAAGCATGTAAGGAACTCGCTATGAGAGCCAGCCAGGATAAAGTGCAGCCTCCACATGGTGGGGTCATTTTTAATGTTAGATCATTCGAGAAATAACACCTTCTCGTGGACTAGGACAGCAGCACATACAGATGTTAATATTAATAATATTATAATAAAATAATCATAAAGAATGAAATAATACAGTTTAATGTCTCAGAGCATCTAGAGATGCTAGAAATAAGGAGACGTATTCACATGCTTGAGATATTTCAAGGATGTGAATCCGCAAAAAATCAACACTTTCCCAAAGTGACTTACTAACAGTAAGGTTTTCTCCACAGGAGTCTTTCTCAGATCCCAGCTCACACATCGTCTGTCCTGCACAGCAGCTCACAAAACCTCACAAGCACAGCTAGTCCGGTCAAGGTAAAGTGTATCCATGTTTATGTTTTAGCAGATGTTCATTGATGATGATTTCAAAAGCTTGTTTTCTTGTGTTGCCTCAAAAGAGGACAACTGTGTCCAGTAGTGGCAGCACAGTGTGACCATACAGACCAGTGAAGTGCAGCCTATAGCCGCCTCTGTAGACGTGAAGTCTGATGTGGTTGACATGAACTGTAAAAAATGACTAACGGTTTTATTTGCGAGTGCTTTTACAGGATTCATTTGGAGACGCTTAGTCTGCACTTTTAAAACAGATTGTAACGTTTGCTAAGAGGCTCAAATTTTTAAAAAATAAACATAAACTAATGTCTTAAGCAGACCTGATGGAAAAAGGGATGTTGGCCATTTAGAGTATTAGTCCCATAGAGTGAGCGTTTCAGTGCTTTATCTTGATGTGTGCTCCATGCACAGAGCCAGGAGGCAGCAAAAGGAAGAAGAACAGACTGGTTGTTACCCAGACAGGACAGCTGGTCCAGAAGCCTGCGAGGTGAGTTTGAAACCCAGTGGTGCCACACGCTGTCTGTGATTAGACAGTGAGGTACCAACGTCTGTGTCCATGTTAGCTGGCAAAGATAGAAGATCTGTTCACTCCATAACTCATGTAAGACTGATGTCATATTACAGGCTTTACTCAAAGTGCCACATAGGGTTTGCAGCAGTAACTGGTTTCACGGTATACCACAGTATTAAAATGCACGGTTATCATGCCATGGGCATTTCCTTATCACCAGTAATAAAGGAAAAAGGCAAACCAGCTGAGAATCTCACCCACACATGCGCAGCTCTGCTCCGCCTCTGGCGCCATTCTCAAGCACACAGAGAGCAGAGAGAAGTGCAACAGATTTAGCCAGTCTCCATCCCCCTAAAACAATATCTAAACTCAAATCAGCAGTGTGGGACTACCTGCAAAACAGACGTGAGGATGGGTGTCCCATTTACAGAGTTTTTGGAGTAAGGTGGCAGCTAAAGGTTTGTGAGCTGAACAAGGTTCTGGTGACTGAAGCAACTTTACTCTTGTCTGCGTTATTCCAAGAAAACCTCCACAGGACACTGTGTACATGAACAAAAACAAATGGTTGTTTATTGCAGACTGTACACGTGATGAAAACAAACAAAAATAAAACTTAAACCAAAGGTTGTTCCTAATATACGATGCAACACAAACCGTAATACTACACCTGGTAAGAAAACTGTGTTGCTACCAGAATCATACTGCCGCTCACTATGAACCGATTAAAACATATTAACTATATTAAGCTGCAGTAGATACATATGTACACTTCTTATGAAAGTTTATGAACTATTTATATGTGCCCAAAGCAGGGGGCAGCCATGGTAAGGATCTGGTCTCGTGACCAGAAGGTCGCTGGTTCGATCCCCAGGCAGGACATGACTGAAGTGCCCTTGAGCAAGGCACCTAACCCCCTAACTGCTCCCCGGGCGCCGGTGGCTAAGGGCTGCCCACCGCTTCGGGCACAAACTCTCACAGCCTTGTGTGTGTGTGTGTGTGTTTCACTACATGAATGGATTAAATGCGGAGGTCAAATTCCGTTGTGTGAAAATCACATTGGCTAAATTGGTTCATCTTAATCTTAATCTTAATATTTACACACAGTGCAAAAGGTGGTCCTTATGTTTTGTCTCATTTTTTTTAAAGGAGACATTTTATGCATAACTGTCATTAAAGATAGTTCCAAGTTTCAGCTAAAATACATAGTTTGTTAAACATAAAACCTTTTATGTTATTTCTTTAAGAGTCAGTGTAACATCATTTTTGTGAAATACCGTGATAACTGTGATACCGCGATATTTTCTGAGACGGTTATCATATCGTGAAAATCTCATACTCTTGCAACCCTAGTGCCACATTTGACCACGTTTGATCTTAACGACGATCTCAGAGACTAGAGGACGTGGTTTAGGCCACAGTATGAGTTACTTAAATTAATGAGTTAAAAATGAGTAAAAGTTCACCAGTACACTTCAGACAGCAACAGAGCTGGTAGATGTCTGATCTTAGTCCACATTTATTTGTATTTATGATGCTCATCATCACTAAAACTGTTTCTGAATTAGCACTTCAGCTACACAGTGTGTCCTAAACTATCCACAGTCTGTGAGACCTTCTTTAACGTCTGGATGAGGTTTGGGAGTTTTGACATATCATTTTACATTAACACCTGGGCTATTTACGTTAGCAATGTTAGCCTCAGTTCTAACCTAAAGAAGTCAAATTTGGACTCTAATTCTTGAAGACTACGACTGAGTTTGACTCCTGAACCCTGACTGATGGGAGAATTATTACACCTTTTAAAGTTGCATGTTGATCTAGCACCTCCTAGAAATAAACATTAACATTGACTTAATTTTTTAAATATTGTTTTTCAGTTATAACTTCTGCTGTTCTTTTTTTTATCACTCTGTCTCTTATTAATAATGTCTTTTTTATTCCTTATTTGTATCTGTTCCAGTTTTATTTCTCTCTCCATGTAATGTTTAGTCTTTTTTGTTGATTTAGGAAAGCCATAGAAAATGACAGGGATGGAAAAATCATCCAGAGGAAAAAGATATAAAACGATATGTCAGTTTCATGTCCAAAGTCTTTATCTCTGTACTTGTATCTGACAGGTAAACAGGAAGATGACTCTACGCCTGTGTCAAACAGCATCATCAGGTGTGTTCTAGATACATAACCACTATGAGTGCACCAGATAACGCAGCATCAGTTAAACCAGCGCCAGTTAAAACACTTTTTCCTTTTTGAGCCTGGCTTTTTGAGTCTGTACATGTGACATAAAGATGTATGGCATGGTCCAAAACTTCCACCAAAACCAAACCCAACAACGTTAATATCTGAATGAGTTTTTAGTGACTCAGAAATTATACTAATACAGTGGTACCTTGGGATACGAGCAGACCAACATATGAATTTTTTAAGATATGAGCTGCGACTCTGTCTGTATTTTTGTTTGAGATTCAAGCGAAATTTCAAGATACGAGTGGCTGCTGCTAGTTGGCGCAAAAGTCCAGTATGGGCAGCACAACACCTGCATCTCATTCTTTCTCAAGTGTTCAGAGAATCAAGTCCAATCTCATGCACTGTACTCCTTCTTGCATCCTTTTTGAAAAAAAAAATGATAGTAAAAATGTTTTAAACTCTTAAACCTCTTTAATTTTAGTAACATACATACAGTAATTATGTAAAAAAATTGACTGTAAAAATGCTTTAAACTCTTAAATCTAGATCATTTTAACAACATACAGAAAGTAATTATTTTAAATACTGTTAATATTATTTCGTGCAGACCAGTCATCCGCGTGCGCGCCGGCCGTGAACATGTGGAGACGTGCTGCTGCTTCTCAGTGAAAACTGTTTTGTACTGAACTGCAAAGAATGAACCATGGCATCACATTCTTCAGCCAGTTGCTGAATTTCTTGGCAGCAGTCAGATGCTGAAGTGAAATGGAAGAAGAGAGATTTTACTGTACAGCGCACACTACGCATCTACACAGTACTTCACGTATTAAATTCCCTGCGATTTTTAAAATGCTACAGCGAGAATTCCCCAAAAATTATTTTACACAAATATTTATTGAAATCTGAAATTGAAATATTTTGTTATGCATTGGTAAAGTGTATATATGTGTATTTCTTAATTCAAAACATGTCCTTTTGTCCATAATTTAGGATGGTTTGGCGATGTTTCACAAGGCTGGAGTTAATTAAATCTATTTGTTATTTTAAATGGGAGAAATGTGTTTGATATACGAGTTGACTGACTTACGAGCTCCGTTACAGAACAAATTAAACTCGTATCTCAAGGTACCACTGTATATTTTTAAAAGATTTGACATAATGCAGCTGCAATGTTATGTGACTTTTAGGTCTCCGGATGGGTTCAGTTTGCTGCTGCGACGGCACGGCGGCTCCAAGAGAAACTCTCTACTGCGCTGGTGTCAAACCTGCACACAGGGATACACGGTGAGACTTTAAACCAAACTCAAGCTGAAAACTCTTTCATCACTCTTGTTGTTCATCCTTAATTATTTTGCTCTGTTTTTGAGTAGTGAGTGTTTATATGCTTAGAAAAGCAATACATAATAATAATAATAATAATAATAATAATAAAATAAGCAGTTTTCCACTAGTGTTGTTTTTACCCTTTTCCATGTCATGTTAATCCAGAATTTGAAATCATCCAATAACTTCTTAGTCAACACTCTTCAATTGATGAATTGAATAAATCCATATGATGGGTGAGGATATTGATATTGATTGAGGATATTGAGGAGAACATTCTTCAGACTAGCTCACAATGCATAAAACCATTTAAAAATACAGATTATAACAAACATATTTTTACATCTTTCATAACAGTTACAGAAGTGCTCCTGCATTCACATTTCCATTTATAACTGTCTGTAATCACCTCAAATGTAATATTCAGACATGTTTCTGTATTCTCATTGCTCTCATTGTTGAACAGAAAGTCTAATATCTGCTATTATACTACATTTCGTTGCCTTGTACTTGTACATGTGTAATGACAATAAAGTTGAATCTAATCTAAAAATTATACACCGTTCAAAAATTAAGGGAGCACCTAAATCACGTCACTGAACAAAAGATTCAAGTTTAAAATCTGTATTGACATCGATTGTATATTTTCATGCATTTTCTTAACCACGTAATCCAGTTCAGGGTCACAGTGAGTCCCCCTACACCTCCACAGGGCAAAGCATTCCACTATTTAGCCAAAGCCAGGACAGAGTGTTAATCTATCACTGGGCACACAGAGACATACTCTCATGTTCTCTGTACTGGGAGGAAACAACGTCTGAGCATGCACCTGATGAGATGACAGGTGGTGTCCAGAGGTTATCAGTTGGATTCAGGTCTGGGGAACATGAGGGCTGTTCAGTTGCATCAGTGTTGTCATCATCCATGAACTGCCTACACGCTCTGGCCACATGGATGTAGTCCAGCTCCTCCAGGTTGTGCAACCTGAAAGTGACAAGGACAGTAGCAAAACACAAAACTAGAGCAGAATCAGTGAGGAGGGATAATGAGAGAGTAATTGTCACCACCTGTAAAACCATTCTCTTGTTTTTGGCTGTCTCACAGAATGATATCCCTCAAGTTTCACTGACTTGGTGTTATACTGTGATGATTAAGTACTCCTTTTAATTTTTTGAGTGGTGTAGATATTAAAATGATAAAAACAGCATCAGCAACTCATCCCACTCCATCTCTTCAACAGAACATAGAAATCACTAATTTCAGCAGCAGCTGGGAGGATGGTCTGGCCTTCTGTGCTGTTTATCACTCTTACCTGCCCACACGGATACCCTACAGCTCTCTGAAGCCTGAAGAGAAGGTGAAACACAGCAAGATGTGTACATAATACTACTAAGAACCATCACTACATTAGCTGAATGTTTATCTTTTTGGCCTTCACTATAATCCCAATAATATCACCATCAATGAAGTAACATTAGTGCTTTTAATAAAAAGAGAATTACTTTGTATTTAACAAATGCTTTGAAGACAAAAAAACTGACATTTATTCTTTTGCAGAAGAAAAACCTGGATCTGGCTTTCTGTACTGGTGAGAGTGTGGGGATTAAAGCTGTACTGGTAAGTCCACATTAAACCCTGCAGAACTTACACAGGACACAGATCACATCCTTTTATTTCATTAAAAATATTTAACAGCAGTTAGAATATTATTGAGGTCATAATGTGAAATGGAGATTTTTTAAACAAACCAGAACATCTGGTACTATGATGTAGTTTCTAGAGATACACAGATATAGAATTTTGGAATCTGATATGAGAACTGATTATTGTCCACATACAGCATACTGATTATTTAAACTTCATGTACATAATGTAAAAATGAAAAGAGTCTTTTAAGCGTCTTGGAGCCGACATCATAGTTTATTCATTTATAAGCAATATTTATAAGTAATATTCTTTACTCTTATGACTGTGTATACACAATGAGTGCTTAAAGGAGGGCTCATTAAGAGGGTTTCACCCACGACACTTTACTCCACATAAGTGGCCAGCTTGTTTAATGCACTCTGACCTCAGCTGGCACGGTTGGTCGATCACAGTAGATCCAGTCATGGCACAGAAACATTTCAGATCTCTAGTATCAGAATATTTGAGCTCTTTGGACTGAAACGACTGTTCTAATGGACTCTGTTCTCCTGCAGACGGTGGAGGAGATGCTGAGGGACGAAGGGCCTGACTGGCAGACGGTTCTGGGTTATGTAGAAAGCATGTATCGCCATTTTGAGATGTGAGCTCACCAGCTTCCATTTCTTCTTTCGGCAGTTTTACATCTAATTTTCCAAAATGACAGGACAGCCTGAGGATATGCAGGGCAACAAAACAGTGAAAACCACATTTGTTTGGAAATATTTCGCATATTTGGGTCACCATCCTTGAAAGTCTCTCATTTCAGCACTGTGAAGCCATGACGAGTCAAATGTCTGAGTGTTTTTAGCACACTCGAGTAAACCATGCACAATCCTTAACAGAATTACACTGAAGTTTCTGAATTTTTGCACAATTAAAGGATTTTTGATGTGAAAGACTTCATTCTAGAAGCTTACTGAAATGTTCACAGTGGTGGTGATAGGAACCAGACGTCTATAAGCCACCTCTCAGAACATTAATACATGAAATGCTCATAATGAACCATGTTTGAGAGATTGTCTGATCATAGTTTATACACTAGAGCATTTTTTAATTCATTCATGATCGTGGGGTACATGCAGGCAACACACTGCATCATTTGATTCCCATCACCACCATTATAAAATTGTTTCTCTACAATGAACCATTTCACTTAAAATCACTGTCACTTTGTTTACATCTCCAGTTATGCAGATTTATTTGAAAAGTTAATCTTCCAACTGAATACTGTGGACCTAAGCTATGTGAGTAGAAAGTAAAGTTTTGTGTAAATAACTTCTGGTTATAAAGATGTAAAAGTCCTGATCCTCACAGGCACATTCATTCATTCAAAAGTGCAGCAACTAAAGCCATAAATCCTTTCTTTGTGAAGGGAAAGTCTGTAATTAAACTAAATCTAGTGATAGAATATGGAATAATATAAAGCATTACCAGAGTAAGTAAAGACTCCACATCTGTACATTATATAAGACAAAACTGTTTAATGATCTAAAAGGACTGAACATTGTTTACAGGAAAATACTCATTAATGTGCATGTTTACTGTCTTAAAAACAGTCTTACTCTCACAGGATTGGTCCTAGTAGATAGATGTGTATTGCACACTGGGAGTTCATATACATATACTGTAGCACAATGAAAATGTAAAAAAATGTATATATAAAACAATAAGCTTTGTAAAAATATGAACATTAGAGTTAACTGTTATAGTCATCTGCACTGCACACAGTGAACAGTCAGATATACTAGTGCAGCACAGAATATTGTGAAAGTCCATTATTGATCATAATTTAATTAAAAAGGTAAAATGGAATACTGTAATATCACTGCACATAAAGTGACACTTCAACCCTTATTGTTTCACTTTTTTTAGATTACAAACTTTTAGAATCTCAAATTAGATTTGGAGTAAATTACTGTTCAAACAGTATCAACTTTTTTAAAGGCTTGAAATGTTTTAATGAATATAAAATGTCACTTTACCTTTTTGAATTAAATTATGAACAAAAAGGTCTTTTCATGATATTGTACGTTTTGGAGATGCTCAGATTTACACTTTGGCACAGGTCCATCTGAGACTTTGCTGTTTGAACCAAGAAACACAGGCTTTGTTCTAATGAATTTAAAATGCACTACACTGTAGACTGTAGTAAACTTGACTGAACTGCGGCAACTGGAATTAAAGGAATACTTCAGCATCTTCTCCACTCGCTTCTATTATTGAGTTCAAGGTTTCATTGAATGAAGTACACAAACATTAAAACATGTTAAAGCTATTGCCTGAAGTAACTGATGGTCCAGAACAGACGTGTGACAGAGATTTAGTTGAAATGCTGAAGCTTCCCTTTAAACAGGTCTGTGGGATGTTTCACTGCTGTAATATTCAGTGTAAACCTCACTGTGAGACATTGTGTAAAATTCTGCCTGTGGATCTTTTTGGAGAAATCTTGGGGGTCAGTAGAATGGTCAGTATGTACAAAAATTAAATAAATACGAAATGACAAACAGAACTCAATCAAAACCTGGAATGAGATGGGAATGTGGAGCTTTTTAACGTTGCTTCATACTTCTGTTTCTGGGTGAAGAACATTAAAAACTGCAGATCAGTTTTTGGAGGTGTGGACTCTGGGCGGTTTAAGACGCTGGGATTCCTCCGCCGATTGGTGGAGTTGATAGAGGTGGCAGAAGAAGAGACTTAAGTTTCACTGACATAGCAGCAATCTCTGGGTCCTGAGATTCGTACATTTTCACCAGTCTAGCAAACTTGAGAACACCTGGAAAACAAACACAGCCAGTATTATGTTAGGTGTCTGTTTTACTGCCATTTTATATAACAGATCTGACTTAAGTATTCTGATTGGAGGAGAAAAATTCCCCAGGTGCTGATATAGAGTGGAACAGCATTGGGCTACACACAATGTTGTGCTGATATGTCACCTTCTCCTTCATTGTTGAAGCCGTAGGCCTTGATGACCTCTTGCTGGATTTGGGTAGCGACGGGCAGAACGAGCTGCAGCATCTTTCCCATGTCATTACTGGCACTTTCTCTGGCCTCCTCCATTCGAGCTGCATTCTCAGGTACAGAAAATGCCTGGATGACCTCACTCAGGACAACTGATAAACATTAAAAACCATGTTAGTACTATTTAACTACAAACCGGATTCCAAAAAAGTTGGGACACTAAACATATTGTGAATAAAAACTGAATGCAATGATGTGGAGATGGCAAATGTCAATATTTT
>BRDA01014547.1:29947-51423 GCA_036984385.1 Crenuchus spilurus | reverse complement strand
TGTGTGTATATATATATATGTGTGTATATATATATATGTGTGTATATATATATATATATGTGTGTATATATATATATATATATGTGTGTATATATATATATATATATATATATATATATATATATACACATAAATAACAAAGATATGTGTGAAAAAATATACATAATAAAAGAACTGAAGGTTTCTGTCTCACCTCTGGCCTGTTCTATAGTCAGGCTCGGCTGCTGGACTGGAGCTGAAGCCATTCTGGTGAACCACTAAAGTCTGATACACTGAAAACAAATCACCACTGAGAAAGAGCACACAATACTGACAGCCATACACAACAGTTCACCAAGGAACGTGTCATACAGTAAACATGTAATAACCCAGCAGCACTTCATATAATTCACCATTCTGAGTGCAAAAATAAAAAAGGAAAAGAACTGACTATGCTCCAATAAACTACAGTTGTGTTCTTAATTACTAGCTAGTGCACATCAACAACATACACTTGTAAAAACTGTTTTTATAACTGTAGACTGTCATTCCTGTATATGTGTCACACTATACAAATTCAGTTAATAAAGACCCTGCTATGTATGAGAAAGAATGTAGAGCTGTGAATAGAAAAGGCTTGGCATTGCTACTAGTGTCTGTTTCTTTTAATATACTCCACATCACAAAAATCAATGAGCTTTTAGAATACTGGATTACAGTATGAACTTAAACCTCATTTGCATCCTTCCATACTGATGTTTACTTAGAGATGCATGTCACTTTTTTCATTCACTTTAATATGCTTATATCAGGATATTATGAACACCTTATAAATAGAGATTATCTGGACCATGGTGGTGTGTTGATTGCTCTCTACCACTTGTCAAAGAGTTGTTGCTTCCCTCTGGCATCGGTGGGGCATCACTATGATGCTTTTGAGAGGCTCAATATACAATAAGTTTCAGCACACCTTCACTAGAATATCCCACAAAGTTCCTGCCCTTTAATAATACACCAGTCAAACTGCATAATTTGTCCCTGATGGTTTTACACAAGTCCAAAAACAGTATTGCTGTATGTTAAAGCTGATGTGCATTAAACCAACATAATAAAGACAAAAAAGAACACATATGGAGAAACTTTAGAGACATTATTGTAAAGATAAGTCGTAAGTTTGTAAGTTAGCTTAGTAGTTCAACCATTTAATGATCATTTCACTGCATAAGTGTTAACATTTAGACTATTTACAGTAGATTTACAGTAAATACATCACAGTGAGTGAATATTAAATAGTTAAATCAGCTCCTGAATGAGCAGCAGTGCGTGTCTGTACATATATAGTTTTATTGTACTTACAGTCAGATATGTGGTTGTAAACAAAGCCGACCTGCAGTCACCACAAGCTCACTACACAGGCGGAGCGTCACTGAAATCTGACCGTGTGTAAACAACAAGGCCGGAACTGTTGTCCGCTGAGCTGATCGGTTCCGCTTTTGGTTCTGAAGCTTGTTGATCGTCTCAGTATGGAGCAGAAGCTGGCAGAGTTTCGAGCCAGAAGGAGAGCAGAGACAGAAGCACAGAAACAAGCCCAGCAAGACAAAAGTGAGACACCAGGAGGACCGAGGGAGCCAGTGGAGTCAGACAGTCCAATAACGCCGACAGCAAAGACACAGAAACCAAAGAAACTGAAGGTGAAGGCCTGGCTGACAATCCACAGCACACAACACAGCTTTCACTACTGTGTTCACACGTCCATTCTGACTGATGAACTTCTGTTAGTGGTCTTTACTCCTCTGATTGCAACCCTCCGTATGGTTGATCGTTTTCTTCTTACTTTCAACTTTTCAAGTCATTCAGCAACTGTATTTTCATAATGTGTCCAAAATAAAATGACACGTTAGTCGAGCTTCTTTTGACAGGAGTTTGGAGTCGAGTTCGTTTGTTCACTACTAATCATTCACCTCACTGACGTCACTAATGCTCTCGTGACTGATCATCACAGCAATGTATCAACATGTAGTGTAGACTTTGTAAAGAGTTCAAACTCTATTAATACGTGTTAAAAGGGAAGTTCAACTTCACATTTGGGCACAATTTCCTAGTGATGGGCGGATATATATGAAAACTAAATTATTTAATTATTATTCATGAATACAGATTTGTCCTACTGAAATAGAACTGAAATAGAACTAATAGAACCACAACTATTTAAAACAAATTCTTGTCAACAAATCAGTTATATCAATTAATTATATACATTGTGCACAAAGGTGAAATAAGGCACCGTCTCTCTTTAAGAACACAGAGCAAGTGCACTGTTTTGTACTGACTACATTTTAATCTTTTCTACAGGAACACTCTGACTGGTTGCTGGACAGTGCTGTAGGCCATTGGCTGGGTGTACAGCATTTAGCTTTTTCCAATCTGACCGTGCTGAAGGTGCTGCTGTGGCTGGTCTTGCTGGGCCTTTTCTCTGAGCTTGATTTTGGCCTTCCATTCTTCCTCCTGTCCTTGTTCTACTGGCTTTACGAGGGTCTGCGGAGTCCCACTGTGAGGCAACCAGGAGAGCTCAGTGCTTACTCTGTGTTTAATCCTGACTGTCAACCAATCCTAGGCACTTTAACTGCTGAACAGCTAGAGGGAGAGATGGGGTACAGACCCATGGCCAGCAGAACAAGGTAATATCTTAATCAAATGTAGTCAGAACTCTGCTGCAGAAGAAATGGATGAAACTTCTTGTCTAATGTCAAGCGAAATCTCATTTTCTGCTCACATTATCATTTGGAGAGTGGACAAGCTGGGAATTCAAAGGACTAGAACGCTGCTAAGACCTGTAATATATAAAAAGCACATGTTTGAGTGCAACAGTAACATTTTACTGAACCTTGTGGGAGAACTCTATCTCAATTCCCCTTTCTTTAAAGATGCAGGGCCAGGACAGGTTCCCTTAACAAAAAGGTTTAAACACTCAGCAACCACATTACATCAACATACTCTCTACATCCAAGCCATCATACATTTATGGTTCCATGATTTAAGTAATTTGGCTAACTGTACTCTACCCTGATACAATTGTGCACGCCTTTGCTGAACATTTTCATGAGTGACCTATTTTTCACCACACTGAAATAATAAATGTATTTATTTATGTAAAACATTAGGCAAACATTTACAGATGTGGCTAAAA
The DNA here is from genome assembly GCA_036984385.1 of Crenuchus spilurus. NCBI lineage: Eukaryota > Metazoa > Chordata > Actinopteri > Characiformes > Crenuchidae > Crenuchus > Crenuchus spilurus. The sequence continues at coordinate 48,257 of BRDA01014547.1, read as the reverse complement.
CATGATCCAGGTGCCTTTTTCAAAACCAATTCTTGGTTGTTGCTGCTGTCAGACCTTGAACAGGACTGTTGTGTATTCTAAACATAACTTTAACATCTACTGATGATTGAACTATTTGTATTTTATTTTAGGCATTTGAACTAAATAAAGAGAAAACAAACCAAGGCCTCTGTGTTGGCATAAGCTCTTTACTTAACGTCACAAAGTAGTGCAACCCCATGCAGGATCCAGTGGTCAGGTGGCTGTACTGTAGGACTATTCCTGTGATGTAGGTGAGGTCAGTACGTCTTGGTTTCTTGTAGATGGGGCATATGTAAAGCTTAGGATCCTTAGGCACAGTGGAGTTGATGGCAACCATGTGCACCACTGGAAGTGGAGTGAACAACACTTTGGGTGTGGACTCAATAAGATGACAGTTCCTGCAGTCCCAGCCTGCTCCATCCAGGTAAAGGCCATACACATACACTCCCTCCTACAGTGTAAATGAAAGCGTGAAATAACACTTAAATAGTACAACTGCATCAGTACAGAATTTCTGGACAAACCCATAATTACCACCTTGTCATGGATGATATCTGGTTCAGTAAAAACAATTTATACTACAATTCATATAAAAAGTACAGCATCAATAAAAAAGATAATTGATTCGCTTTACACAGCTATGACAACAATAAGACCTGACAGTAACATTTGTAATATTACACTTAAATTATTATATTATTATTATAGTATTTTGTAGACTTCTAGAGCCACTTACAACATTGGGAATCTTGCTCAAGTACTCTTATTGGTATAGCAGTTATACACTACTCTCTCATATGTGGGCAAATGGTATTATCAAGTACACTATCTATTTTGATTATCCTGATAAGAACAGACATGCAGCAGTGCATAGACAAGCCTAAAAATATAAGATTGCTGGTTGTTAACTGTTACTTCCCATTTATCAGTTAATAATATACTGACTACCAATATGCAATCTTCAATCCCAAGTTTGGACAAGATCTTATTTCAGAGTAAACCTTGAAGAAAATCTGGCATACTGGAAGTTTAGGATGTGGAGAAAGAAGTGGACTCCTACATAATAACCATCATCTTAGTCATATACACCATATCTGTATGTTAAACTTACTGTTGTTGAAGAAGTGATCTCCTCTTTAGTTTGCTTCATCACCTCATTATGCAGAGTGACTGTGTCCAGAGCCCAACCTTTGTGTGCTCTTGTCACTTCCTGTCTCATAGCTGTCAGAAAACATGCAACACAGATTTACTTGACAATAAGTACCAAGAGGATACTGGGTGAGTCAGGAATAATTATAAACTTTGACACGGGTTTCTATTTACCCAATGTTAACAATTGGTTAACATGATTATTAGAAAAATGACCTTGTGGATATTCCCTGGATTGATAGCAATATCAAGTTTGGTTCTCACAAAAGACAAGCAAAGTCCTTTGACATGTTTCATATAGATTTGCCAAGAACAGACACATCATTTTCACTCATTTTGCCATTCCAGGAAAAATGTAACCACATTCTAAATTATTGATACATAGATTAAGACAAGAAATTTCAGCAAAGACATGACGTGTGTAAAATTCATATTTTTATGTTTAAAAGCACATGATAAAATGTCTCAAAATGATAATAGATGTCTTGCACCCCATCAGACTATTAGGCAGTTACTACAGACATATTTAAATTGATGAGACTTGGCACTAAGTCAAGATAATTAATAATAAGAGATTGATCATCCTTTCTTGGCAGCATACATGATGCTCTTACCTATACCTGGGACATCAGATTCTTGGTATACAAATGAAATTGTTTTAGACCCTCCTATGGCAAAGAAATCATCAAATGGGGAAAGCTATTGGAAAGAAAAATAAACCTTTTATGATGTTTAAATGCAGACGAAGATTATTTACAAAAAAGTTCAAAAGTTTGAAATCACTTTATTTCATTGCAATATTTTTTTATTTTTATACACGCCCCACATCATTTATATTTAAATATACATTCTCTTAGCTTTAATATTTCACATATTTTGGCAAAAATAAGACATTTTCAAGGGTAAACAATATTTTGCGAGAGTATTTACATTTTGTCATGTTATTGCGACATGACTTTCATTTGTAAAATATAGAATAGAGCCCGACCGATATGGATTTTGGGGTGGCCGATATGACACCGATAATGAAGTGGAAGAAAATGCCGATAACGACATATCGGCCGATATTTTTTTTACAATTTGTATTCATTTATATACATGTAAATGGAAATGAAGATTTAACATAACTTCTTTCAAATACGTTTATTGCCAAAAGTAAAACAGTGCTTGATTTGAACGTAATAATAAATAATGTAACATAAAAATTACAAATATTTTAACATATATTGAAGACCTGTTTAGAACAAACACAACTGCACATTTTACAACCTTTTAGAAAAATACATAAAATAAAAACATTTGTCAGTCTTTTACATATGCCTGAAAACAAAACATTCAGAGAACAGTAATGTGCAATAATTTAATAAAGGTCAATAAAATAAAATAGTCATTTAAACTGAAACAGAAGGAACAAAATTTACTATAGATCTAATACTGCCAATTCAAAAGTGGCAAGTTGTAGTGCAGGAAGCACAGCTTTTCTGCATTCTCTCCTTTCAGGGCTCTGCGGTTTTCTTCATATATATTGCCAAGAGTGATGAAGACCCTGGATTTAGGCGCAAGAGCCCAAAGTCTGACTGCCTAAAGCCTGTCTATGCCACTACTCTGCTGGCGTCACTCGGGCTCGCAGCTTGCCACGTTCTAATCAGAAGTCAACTGATGCAAGCTGGTCACGAGACTCTATGCTGGTATCAGCGGAGAGTCTGCTAAGCACTTCCCCATGTCTCTTTGCCTTATATCGGAAATTAGAGCTAAAATATGCTTTGAGGTGCAGTACTGTGATTACGGGAAGCCAAATGATTTGTCATACCACTGTACCTGGTCCCACCCAAGGGTTACGAGTGCACTGGTTTTTTTATTTCATGATTCACTCCACTATATGTTATAAATTAAACTAGAAATGTGTTTTAATATTGAGCTGCAGTGTGTTCTCTGTCATGTTCAATCAGATTAGTTTACTTCAGACAAACGACGCATTTAATTCATGGAAAAGATAATGTTATTACTTAGAACTGATATATTTAATTGTGTGTTACTTACATTGTTCTAGCTGTTTTATTTTAGCAAGGTTATATGCTAAATTATCTCTCGTAAATTGTATCTTGCTACTTTAGCAGGTAGCTAAAGCTGTTAGCTTGAGGCAAGCGGGTTGGAGAGTTGAGTGGAAATCTTTTGCAGATGTTTATTTCACAAGCTACTTATAAACTTACCATTGCAGGGTTCTTGCAGGTTTCAGTGAGTTAAATTTAAGACCTTATTAAGACCATTTAAGATCATTCTAAGTGAAATTTAAGACCAACATGACAAATTGCCAAAAACATTCTAATTCTATATACAGAGGTGAAACAAGCCATCCATAAGCTGCAAAAACAGAAAAAACCCATCTGAGAAATTGCTACAATATTAGGAGTGGCAAAATCTATATTTTGGTACATCCTGAAAAAAGAAAGAAAGCACTGGTGAACTCATCAATGCAAAAAGATCTGAACGCCCACGGAAGACAACAGTGGTGGATGATCACAGAACAATTTCTGGCTAGACAAATAAAACTAGCTTTGATACGGATTACATGCATAAGATTTGAGCTCGGGCTCAAAGTGTTGTCGGGTGTCAAAACAATAAAAATGTGAATAAAGTGCATGCTTTAAACACCAGCAGGCTCAGGTAGTTGTATGCCTCTGTACTCTTATAGTTCCGTAGCTCCTCACCATCTACACTCTCAGAAAAGACGAAGTAGTTCACTATATCAGTATAGCTAACTTCAAGCCAGTTTCAGGTTATCTGCCCACACTGTTAGCATGGAGGGATGGGTTACTTTCAAAACACAGTTACCACAGCTTTTTAATGTGTCTTTACTGTGCAAACACTTAGTATTTTTGGCCACATTTGAGGCATTTAGCAGATGCTTTTATCCAAAGCGAATTACAATTGGGAGTTAGATGCCTTGCTCAAGGGCACTTCAGTCGTGACCTGCCCGGGGCACTTCAGTCGTGACCTTCAGGTCACCAGACCAGATCCTTAACCACTAGGCCATGGCTGCCCCATAGGTTTTCCCTTGCCTCTGTCGCCTTTGGTTTGCTTGCATCGGGTTTTGACTGATGCTAATCATGTAAAACTGCTTTGTGACAATGGCCATTGTAAAAAGTGATATATAAACACATTTTGATTGATTGTAATACAGTGGAGAATTAAATCAATTGTCTTGTGAATGTATAACTTAGGCGTTAAAACCATAAGGATCTAAAAATCCTTATTCCCTGATGAATAGTTGAGGGCGAAGAGCATCAGATGTCTTACATTAGATAATTGACTGGAATGGGATCTGAAAATATAGATAAGAGTAGAGAGGAAGGCTAAAGGGGTACTATGCTTTAAATGCAAAAAATATGTAGATATCTTCTGTTTTCCATTATGATAATAAGTTATGATTACTATTACTTTTACTACTATTATTATTATTATTATTATTAAGTAGTAGTAGTAGAATATGTTTTTTAATAATATTGATTTTAATAATAAACGTGTATTAATTTAAAATACTATGCTACTACTAACAACAACAACTTCAACAATAAAATAAATAATATGAAATCCTTAAACTATAAAACAGTAAAGGAAATGAAGGACAAAGTACAATTAAAAGAAAATTTAAGAGTTCTACACACGTATTTTACATTTTGGGTGAGTTTCAGCTTGTGAATGGCAGCCTTCTGTCAGGCATTTTCCTGGAGAGTTTACTGAGACCTGGCAACCCTGTAACTGGCTGTTTTAGCTTAAAAAACAATGCAGTTAGCTAGCCAACAATTAGCTACCTGTGCTAACTGTGTGGCCCAAAAATAGCTTTATGACACTGTTAACTCAACTCACAATATATAAATAGAGAAACACTAGTTAATGGTACACAAAACAACTTATTCACTAGTTTGCTCGCAATAAGTAGTTAAGCTGAAAAACAGTCCCTGCGGAAGTGTCTGATTGGAACTCTCCATTCTACCTTAAAAACAGCGTTTGCATTGGTGAAGCTGTCGTCGGGAGAACGTATCTGACCGCATATTTAAGGTGGAACAGGGAGTTCCCATAAGATGCAGCTAGCTAACTAGTTTAGTCTGTTATGAGGTTATCATGGCTTTGTAGTTCCCACAGCGGTAGTCTGCCCGAGAGACAGATTGAAGAGAACTACATTTACACTGATGCATTTAGTCAACGTTAGCAGAAGTTAGCAAAAAATAACGTCCAATTAGACTACACTTTTTTGGAATTAAAAGTACAAATTTAAGACTTTAATTAATTTAATTTAAGACCTTGGATGGATATCTGGCCGTTTTTTAAGACTTTTTAAGGCCTTAAATTTAAAGTTTTGAATTTTAGACTTTTTAAGACCCAGTGGGAACCCTGCATTGACAGATATACAATGCCCAGGTCAGCAGTGTGATGCACAGTTCTCAGTCGCTCTCAGAATTCTGCATCTCCTCTTTGCTGCTGCTCAGTCAACAGGTAAGCATGCTGCATGTGAACTGAACATGACTTGGTCTGCGGGCGCCCTCTGCTGGATTAGCGGCGCAATTACATAATGTTCCCAGCCGTGCCTACGAGGAAAATCAAAAGTGTTTTGCTCTGCGCCTATCAGCCAAATTTTGGTCGATAGACTTTTAAATGCTATATCGCCCAAAATATATCGGTCGGTCTCTAATATAGAACATTTTGGATATTCATTTTATTACTTCACCAAGTCCATTTTACATCATGTACAGTTCTTTTGATTACTCCTTACATTCGTTATTCATCCAAATATTTTAAATGGTAAAAACTTCTAACGCTTCACAGCACTATTATATTACACTAACTTCATATGCCACCATACTGCTTTTAATGTGACATCTGAATGCTATTGCTAAACAATACACCTTAACAGAAAAGGTTAAAATAATTTGGTCTAATTCATGACCAACGTACAGTAAAGAAACGGGAAAACTCAAAACAGAAAATTGCTTACAGAAGTGGCATCGAGAACAAAGTCCTCAACTGCAGTGACTTCAAGGCCCAGCCGAATAGCCAAGATTTAAAAAATGTAAGTATGTGCTGGAGATAGGAGAGATTTCCATACCTCCCTTGCCTCATTGTATCTGTCCTAAGGGGAAAAAGCAGAAGAAGAAATTGTACTCTTTGATTCCCTTAAGGAAACTCCTCTGAAGTGCATACACACAGCAAAGAGTACCATACCCAAGGCAGAAGGCAGCCACCTGCTGCAGCAACTAGGGGGCAGTTGTGTGTTAGGTGACTAGCTCAAGGGCATTTCAGCAGTGGATTTTTTGTTTCTTTTCAGGTTCAGATGATCCAACCAATAACCTTTGGTCTAAAGCCTACTTCACTAACTTTTAGGCCTAAAAGTTGCTCCCAAACCCGATCATCTGAATGATCTCACCTGTTTCTCTTCTATAATTTCAGGCAGAGCCTGTACACCGGTATTCATTTCTATGCTGTACACTGCTGAGTGACTGGCAATAATCGACTCCCCTTGGTCCTGTACGGTCTTCGTCACTGTTTTCTAACATATCTCCCATATTGCTTTTCATGCTCCAGTTATCTGTATGAAACACAAGTTTACATGTCGGTGTCACTGAAGTGCTGAAAACGACCCACCTCCAAAATAATACCTGCTCCGGTCCTGACAGAGTATTCAGATAAACAGATGAACTGCAGTGTAATTGAAGAACTACAAAGTGTACCTATATAGTCATTGGAGGTAAAATGGACAAGATACAGATAGATAGATACTACTTTGAAACTTGAACTTGAAAACCAAGAGTGAAAGCTGAAGTTAGCTACTTATTTTTAGTCTTTTTCTAACTAACATAGAATGGTTCTACAGTGCAGGAGACACTCTTAGTTTTTATATATAATTTTCAAACTATCTATTTAGGTATTCCATGTTTTGTACTTTTTTAATTATTACATTATTACTACTTGGATTTACCTTAAATGCCAGTTTCAGTAAAGAAAAAGCCGTTACTCCGTTTACATTGTAATTCTAACTGCCAACGCACGCGAAGAGGCTTCGTCTCAAATGTCCCTTTACTCATATCTAGTGTACTAGTGGAGTAGCTAGCTAAGTAGACCAATAAGTAGCTGCTTTAATAATCAAATAATACATTCTGTCTAATAAATATCTATATACATTAATAAAATGCAAGACTCTCTATCTTGCATTAAGTAAACAGTTTGTAAAAATCGTACACTTTAATTACCTCTGTAGTGCCCTAGCTATGTAATAACAAGGGAAGAAGGGGGTTATTTGAGATTCAGCCATACACAGGCTATCGGGCTAAATCAAAATGATAATAGTTATTGAACTAGGATTATTTATCTACAGAATGGTTTTCACACACACTGAATGAAAGACCATTGCTAAATAGTAAACATGATAACCTACTACTAGCAAGTTTTCTGCATTACACCCTATCTACTGTGTTCACTTTTTATTTAATGACATTTTAAGTGTTTTGATTAAATGTACAGTAGTTCCCCAAGCAGGGTTGCCTGTTCATGAAAAATTCATTATCCCCAATATCAGCCAGATTCCCACCCTAACCAAGCCTAAACTAACCAAAGCTCATATCGCAGACATCTTAGGAAAATGTAATTGCTTTTAACCGATGTAGTACTTTTAAATGTTCTTTTAATTTTACTTATTAATTTTTTTTTTGTTTTATGCTTTTGAAACATAATAAATCTACATACCTCTTTTTCCATATCTTTTTTTTGTGTGAATACAGTTAAATAATAAGTGAAAGAGAGTTTCTGTGTAGTCCTTACAGAATGAACAATTAGAGTTATATTCTTTATAAACCTAAGAAGAAACAGATTCACGTGATAACATCTATGTATGATTAATTATTCTGTTTTGTTCTTAAAAAAAACAATGGGCAGCGACGTAAAACTTAACGCATGCGCAACAGTGATGTGTATGTGTAGACTAGGTGGGCACTAGGACCCTGCTTTTGTGACGCGACCAAGTACTGGCGCTGTACTCCAAGGTTGCCAGGTTTGCGAAATTACCGCCAAGTAGTAAATGCAGTAGCAGGTGTTTCATACTATATGTCTACTTAAAAAAAAAATAACAGTAAAAATATTTTGTAGATTGATTCATTGCCACATCAAGATTAGAATAGCATGAAAAAGTACGTTATTATTCATAATTAAACTCAAAAAGGTTATTCACTACACGTAAAATTGTATATTTCAAGCCTTTTTTGTTTTAATGTTGATCATTTATGACTTACAGCTCAGAAATCCAGAATCTCAAATGATTCGAATATTTCATTTTACTATTCAAATGGTATCAACATTAAAACAACAACAATAAAAGTCTTGAAATATGTCACTTTACATATAATGGAAATAAAATATCTGAGAGTACCTTTTTGAATTACTTTATATATTACATCTATTAACTTTTTCCACAATAATATAATATTTTTGGAGACGCACTAGTGGTAAGGCAGTATAAAAACAGAAAGAAAATAAATATTGCTTGAGATGTCACAGGCAATATTCCTAAGAGTTTTAGAAGTTACAGTTTAATGGGATCTGAAAATATAAATTAAAGCAGAGACTGATATAACAACAACAACAACAACAATGAATTACAAAGTAAGAATAACAAGATGAAAAGTTTAATAGGAGTATTACACCTGTATTTTTAAAGCAATGCATGTCATTTTCAAACGTCTGATAAGACGTTTTAAATTCAGCTTGTATATAGTGTCGGTTTCTGTGACAGATATTGGTTGAAGAATTATTCGGGACCTGGCAACCCTGTTCCTGTACCGACCCTACAGAGCACATTCAGCACGAAAGACACGTTTGGATTTTGTTTTGTCAGGGCTGAGATTGTGGCCGGCTATTTTTGAGGTAACATCCTTTTTAAGTGGCAATGAGTAAATATGACTCGTGAGATAAGCAGGGTACTTGACTCGTTATGTAGTGCGGCAGTGTAGTGAGCAGAGTGAACCTAGTGTAGTCTGTTATGTAATGAACTTCTTTATGATGTATGTCTGTCTTAACTCAGTTCATTAAAACTAGTAGAACATGTTTACATGTAAATGAATAATACTCCCTAAACTCACTATACCAAGCTTTATTGGAATTCACCGTTCCACCTTAAATATGCAGCAGTTATATACAGGCGCTTCAGGCACAAGGTGGAACAACACTTGGCATTCACATTTTTGGTGTTGAATGTTCACTGGCATACATACACACATACTTAAACATACAGTCCATACATACAGGTGCATCTAAAAAAAATATGAATGATCCTTTATTTCAGTAACTCAGTTCAAAAAGTGAATATATATATATATGTATATGTATATATGTATATATGTGTGTGTGTGTGTGTGTGTATAATTCATTACACAGAGTGATCTATTTCAAGTGTTTAGTTCTCTTAATGTTGATGATTATCAATGAAGTCAATATCTCAAAAAATAGAATATTATGTAAGACCAATAAAAAAAAAATCACTGAAAGTAAATTTTACATTAAATTTGGAAATCAAGGTCCCAGAGTCTGGAGGAAGAATGTAGAGACACACAGTCCAGGCTGCTTGATGTCTAGTGTGAAGTTTCCACAATCAGTGATAGTGGGGAGCCCTGTCATCTGCTGGTGTTGGTCTACTGTGTTATATCAAGTCTAAAGTCTGCACAGCGTCTACCAGAACATTTTAGAGCACTTCATGATTCCATCTGCTGACAAGCTTTATGGAGATATGGATTTTATTTATCCAACAGGACCTGGCACCTGCCTACACTGCCAAAAGTACTAATACCTGATTTAATAACCACAGTATCACTGTGCTGGGCAGTAAATTCATCTGACCTAAACCATACCACCTCAACAGTGCCACAGGATCACCTCCATGCCACGTCGCACTGATGCAGTAATTCATGTAAAAGGAACAGTCACATGTGACCTGTACTCACATGTGTTGCAGCTATTTCGACATAAATGTCTGTGTGTTGAGAGTTATGTTCAGAAAACAGTAAATCTATACTGCTATGCAAGCTGTACACTGACTACTCTAAGTTATATACAAGTTTACATTCTATAGTGTTGTCCCATGAAAAGATGTAATCAAATTCTTGAAAAAATATAGGGTGTACTGTACTCACTTTTTTGGATATTGTACATGTTTTTTTCTGATACTGTACATTTATTGGATACTGTACATGTACCTGCATTGTGTGTTCACTACTACGTGTATGTGTGTTTGACTGCAGGGATGGGTTAAGGTCAAATTCCTCTTTGTGTAAGCACATTGGTCAATGTGTCAGTTTCACTTAACTTCACAAGTTCATTTTATAGTCACAGTCAGGGTTGCCAGGTCCAGATGAAATCTCCAAATCAGTGTCTGTCTAAAACCCCACCCCTTTGATCCTGAAACAAACCCGAAATCTACAAGTGCATTTCTGAAAATTAGACTATAGTGAAAAGGTCTGTGTTCACAATTTACTTCAAAAATGTAAACTTACACATTTATATTATATTCAGTACATGTGAAATTAACTATTTAATTTTTTTAATAATTTAGATTTTAGATTTCTGATTTTCATAAGAAATGTCATACTAGTCAACAGTAAACAAACAAATTTATTTTTTTGTTATTATTAAATTTATTTATCTTTTAACTCCTCAGCTATTTAATGCCTCAATTAAAAATTCACAACACTATTTTTTGCTATTTTCTCTTATAGCCCAAAAACTACATTTCAAAACAACTTAATTAAAAATAGAAATAACATAAACCTGGCACCCCTGATCACAGCTGTAGCTTCACGAGCTCTGTATGAGGTCAGATATTTGTGGCAAGGCTGAGTCTTTAAGGACTCGGAGATGAGTAACTTCAGTACTGTGCCCAAAGGTCTCCTAAATGTGTGCCAGGGACAAACTCATTAGAACCAACCTTGTGACCTGAAGATTGTCAGTTTGATCCAATCAACTGGACCCAACTGAAGTGTTTCTGAGCAAGGCACCTAACCCCAACTGCTACCCAGGCACCATGGAGCTACCCACCGCTCTGGGCAAGTGTTGTCACTGCCCCTTAGATGACTGTGTTTGTGTGTGTGTGTTGATCTTTAGGATGAGTTGGTGTCCAGAACTAATTGTCCAACCTCAGTACCTGGCTTCACTAATTCTCTAGTGGCTGAATACAGTCAAACCCTGACAGCAATGTTCCAACAGTTACTGCAGTAAAGGAGGATAAACTCTTTCTTAATACTCCTAATGAAGAAGAAATGCGGCAGTTGTCCTAAGGTTTGTGTAGTGTTGTTTGTGTCAAAAATGACTAATTATTCCTGAATCCCTGCTGTTTTATTTCAGTGATGGCGAGCAGCTCGGCAGTGGTGATGCGTCTGCTGGCATCGGCTTACACGGTGGCAGAGAAAGCAGGGCTGATAGTAAGGAGAGTCCTCCACAGTGGAGATCTTGGAATAGTTGAAAAGGTAAGAATGGGGGGTTCCGAGCTGCGGTACGACATGGCAGTGTGATTTCAATGTCCTCCTGACATTCCAGTAAAATAACCCCAAAAACACAACAAATATATAAATTGAAGCGAATTTCTAAAATAATGCAAAAGGGGTTGTAACAAGGCGAAGGACAGTTATGCTGATGACCGACACAGCCGAGAATTTAACTGAACAGCGAAGCCGAAGCGGCTCTCCCGAGCAAGAACATGGCAGACCAGAACAGGAGGTTAGCCTGCTAAGCATTCTAAACGAGCTAAAAGATTTTAGACGGGACAATAGGCAACAACTTGCAGATATAAAGCAAGAACTGAACAAAACAAACACCAGATTAGAACAAGCAGAAGAGTGCATCGGTGAGGCAGAGGAGAAACTTCAAACAACAGCAACGCTAATTCAGTAACTTCTCCGATGCCAAACAGATATGGAGGCTAAGCTAATTGACCAAGAAGGGCACTCACGCAGGGACAACCTTCAAATCTATGGCATCCCCAAAGAAGCAGAGGGAAAGGACACGATCGGTTTTCTGTGGAACCTACTGACGAGTGCGCTTGATTTCCCCCAATATGAGCAACTGCGAATCGAGAGAGCGCATAGGGCACTGGTCCCAAAACCACCCGGCTTACAGGGAAGACCGCAGTCAGTTGTTGCAAAATTTTCAAGCCATAGAATGAAAGAAGAGGTGCTTCGTAAAGCTTGGCAGAAGAAAGAGGTTTTTTGTAATAATGCCTGTGTTTATGTGGATCACGACTATCCTCCTGCAATCCTCAAGAAACGCAGTGAATTTAAAGAAGCAAAGAAAGTATTGAAAGAAAAGAAAATCAAGTTCCAGACACCTTACCCAGCGAGGCTTAGAGTCTTCTATGAGGAGGGTACCAGGCTGTATCAGAGCGCTGCGGAGGCAACAAAGGACATGGCCTCGCGGGGATTGCCAGAGCCCTTGGTCGAACCTTCGACTGATTTGGTTCTTGAAGAGGTGCAACTTTTAACGGAATGGCAAGTGGTTGCACATCGCCCACATCATCAGGCTCAGACTCCGGCCACAGGATCCACACAGCCAGGGAAGACGACTTCTGCGCCATACTACAGGAAAAGTTATGGGAGTTCAGGTGGAAAGCTTCTGGGGAGGACTGAAATATGAACAGATGTCTTGATCCGCGGTACAAGAATAGATTAGTTACCCATATATCCTCGGTTAATTTATTTATTTAATTTTCGGTCATACCTGACTTTTGTTCATTCAGATGTGGCACTATTCCTACGCCCTCTGAAATGACAGTTTTTGAGTTAATTAAACAAGTCAGGATAAGAAAAAAGAATAACGAAAGTTACCACGGATATTTGTTTAAGGGCCCTAATTGCATTAAAGAGTGGGACATCCCCTTATGGATGTACTGACTACCTAAGCACCCAAAGGGCTCTTCTGAAATGAGCCTCAGAGTTGGAATCTACTGTTCAGTTTGAATGTACCATTGTTAACTTTTTTTCATTGTTTTTGTGTGGGTTTTTGAAAGGTTTGTGTCACATGATGTTTATAACAGGCAAGGAGAAATGTAATATTTAAAGTTTGGCTTGGAGAAGTGGGGAAATTTTGAGAAAGAACAGGATGTACTTTACAAACCATGAACAACCAAAATCTTACAAAAAAGTAATTTAATTTAATGCAAACGGGCTGTTACATCCAGTGAAGAGAAGTAAGATTTTAGCAAAAATGAAAAAAGAAAATGCATATATTGTCCTTTTGCAAGAAACACATCTTAGTTCTAGTGAACACGAGAAACTTAAAAGGATGGGTTTCTCAAAAATGTATTACCCATCTTATAAATCAGGCCATAGGAGAGGGGTTGCAGTTTTGATCTCCAATAAAATACAATTTGAACAAATATCTGAAATAAAAGACAAAGAGGGAAGTTATGTTTTGGTCTCAGGAAACGTAGAGGGTATTTTAATAACCATATTGAATGTCTATGCTCCACCTGGTAGTGACTTTATGTTTTAGAGGAAAATGTTTGATTTCATGGCAAAAGCAGAAGGTATATTAATTTGTGGGGGAGATTGGAATATTCGTCTTATTCCAAAATTGGATTAGACTAAAGAAAATTCAATGAAGGCACTACATAAAAAAATTATCTATACTTATGATGGAATTGGGTATAACGGATTTCTGGAGAGACATGAAACCAACAGGACGTGACTACACATATTACTCCCTACCCCACGATGCTTACTCAAGGATTGATTACTTCTTTATATTTAAAAGAGACCGACACGATACGTCATAATGATATAGGTATAATTGATTTGTCAGATCATGCACCATTTTCATTAATTATCCAAATTAATAGAACTATGGGAAATACATTGTGGAGGCTTAATTCAAGTATTTTAAATAACCAGCAATTCAAAGCACAAATGGCTGAGGAAATAAAAAGATTTTTGCAGCAAAATGACAGTGGGGTAATGGGTTCAGAGATAGTTTGGGATACATTAAAAGCAGTTATGAGAGGCAAAATAATAGCCCATTGTGCAAGAAAATAAGACAATCCAGACTGTTGGACTTAAAGAATTAAAAGAGCTTGAATTGAAAAACAAAACAAAACCCAAATCTAAATTCAAAGATAAAGGTGATTAAGAATGAAAAACGTAATATATATACACAAGAAATAGAAAAAAAGATGCTATTTACTAAACAAAAATGTGACACCGCCAGGGAAAACCAGGCCATAGTCACTGGGCAAGATATTGTGTCAATATCGTGTCACTCACATTAGTGACAAAACGTAGCCACTCAGTATTACTGCTGTAAATGAAAGATAATAGTCTCAGATATCTATCGGAGTACATATTTTGATCAAAAACAAAACTTAAATGAGCAAAAAAGTTTAGAAAATAAATTTTGAATTTTGACCTGGTTTTCCCTGGCAGGCTCACAAATATTATGAGTCAGGGTCAAAGGATATCAAATTATTGACAAGAAGACTACAAAAACAGGAATCAGAAAATATGATCTGTAAAATTAGGGATTCTAATTCATTTCTTGAATTGATGGATCTACTGGACCGTTTTGGGAGATATGCTGGATACAAACTAAATGTATAAAAGACACAAATATTGTTTTTTAACTATACACCCCCCAGGAAAGTTCTAGATAGATTCAACCTGAAATGGAACCAGAATTCATTAAAATATCTCGGCGTAAATATTCCAAAAGACATTTCCACATTGACAGAGACAAATTATGACCCCCTTCTAACAAAAATTAAAGCAGACATACAGAGATGGAATTCCATCTCTTTCCTAAATCTTAGTCATAGAGTAGACACAGTAAAAAAATTATGTCCTCCCAAGATCTTTTTTTGTTCCAGGCTTTTCCAGTAGAAATAACCCCAAAACAATTTTCAGAATGGAATAAAATTATATCTACCTAGATTCATATGGCAGGGGGAGAGACCCCGGATTAGATTCAAAACATTACAACTTTTGAGGGAGAAAGGGGGAATGGCTCTCCCCAATCTTACAGACTATTTCTACATGGCCCAAATTAAATTATTGATCTGTTTATGTAACCCAGATTATCAAGCTAGATGGAAAAATATTGAATTATCAGTAATTAAAGACCCCCCAGTGCAAGCAATATTAGCAGAAAACAACTGGAGAAGATTTGAGGATAGAATTCAAAGTCCTTGGATGAAATCTGAATTAAAAATTTGGAGTACAGTTAAAGAGGAATACAAATTAAGTGAAAAATCTAGAATATTTAGATGGTGTGTGTATGACATAGATTTTAAGCCTAAGAAGATGGATAATAGATTTACAAATTGGTTAACTGAAAGGATAACGACATATTATTCATTAACAAAAAAGGGCCAACTGCATGATTTTCAGACTTTGACAAAAAAATACGGATTAGAAAAACAAGATTTCTTCAGATATCTCCAGATACACCATTATTTTGATCATAAAATGAACCTATACTACAAATAATGGTTGAAACATACTCAACTAGACTGTGTAAAGGCATGATTTCTAGATTGTATAAGGGCTTTGTAATGGTATAATCTCATTCTACACAATACATTAAAAATAAATGGGAGAAAGAAGGTAATTTTGTTCTTTCAGAAGAAGAATGGCAGAAAGTTTGTGATTCTCAGTGGAAGCATACCAGTTCATATATATGGCGGGAATTCGGATGGAAATGGTTCGTTTTTTTATTACTCCACAACAAAAGGTACATTTTACTGGGAATGCAACATGCTGGAGACTATGTGGGAGTCAGATAGCTAATCATTGGCATATATTCTGGGAATGTACAGTGATACAGGGTTATTGGCTAGCAGTTCATAAAGCATTGATGGAAATACTCAGTATGGAAATAACTTTTCAATTTGAGGTTTTGTACCTGGGGAATTGGATGTGGGAAAGGCCAGATAAATATTTGTTTGGGTTTCTGATATCTGCTTGTAAAAAAAATATAACAAGGTCTTGGTGTACTCCTGATCCTCCTTTAATAGATAATTGGATAGATCTAGTGAATGAAATGTATATTATGGAAAAAATGACATCTTCACTCTGTTTACAAATGAAAAGATACGTCAAGTCATGGTCAAAATGGGTGACTTATGTAAAACCCTTACGACCACATTTCGTTGAAATAACCAGTGAGTAAGCATCAGTGGTTGTTTATATAAGTGTTTTCCCATGCTCAAGAACTATGTAAAATTCCTACCTGCCAGACGTGTGACTCTGTTCTTTGTTTCTGTTTTTTTTATTTATTTATTTATTTATTTATTTTATTTACGTGTTATAATTCACAGTTTTATAAATATACAAAAAATAAAGTCAAAATAAAGAATTAAAAAAAAGAAAAGAAAAGGTAAGAATGATCAGCCTGCAGGACATGCTGTAATGAAGTGCTTGGGGGTTTTATTAAAGTGCAGCATTTTTTTTCCATTTTCTTTCTCTTCTCAACTCTTTCTCTTTTCTGCATTTCACTATTCTTTTCTCCCTCTGATCTGTTTTCTCTGTTTGCTGTATCTGATCTCAGACTGGAGTGAATGACCTACAGACTCTGGCTGACCGGCTTGTTCAGAAGAGTATCTGTGCTTCTCTATTAAAGAGTTTCCCCAAAATCACAATTATTGGGGAGGAGGTATGTGGTCTATAGCTCAATAAGAGTAGAATATGTTCATGTATACACTTCAGTTAGAATAGAGTAATCCAAACACTGTACAAGATTATTTGGAATTATCAGCCATAATTTCAATGTGGAGCAGATAATGATAATTGAGTCCATTTATAAATAAATACATCAACATACAATTACTGTCTATTTCATTAGCTACACATAGCTTGTATCTACACTCGTTGTCTATTTTAGCTCCACTGAGCAAACAGGTGCACTTTATAGTACTACAGTTACAGACTGTAGTCCATCTGTTTCTCTGTAGACTTTATTAACCTCCTTTCACCTGTTCTTCAATGGTCAGGACCGTAACAGAATAGGTATTTGGGTGGTGGATCATTCTCAGCACTGCAGTGACACTGATGTGGTGGTGGTGTGTTAGTGTTTCTTGGGCTGGTATAAGTGGAACAGAACTGCAAATGTTTTTAAACACCTCAGTGTCACTACTGGAGTGAAAATAGCTGTGCTGAGTGGCTGTCTCTGACTTTACATCTGCAAAGTGTACCAACAAGGTAATTGTGGAAAGTATATACACCATAGTGTATAAAATCTCCAGCAGCTCTGTTGTCTGATCCACTTATACCAGCATAACACACTAACACAACACCACCACATCAGTGTCACTGTAGTGCTGAGAATGAACCACCACTGAAAAAATGTCTGCTCTGTGGGGTCCTGATAATTAAAAAACAAGTTAAAGGAGGTTAATAAAGTAAACAGAGAAACAGATACACTACAGTCTGTACACAATGCACCTATAGGGTCAGTGGAGCTAAAATAGACAATAAGTGTAGATACAATCTATGTGTACCTAATTCTGAGTTCATTATTTCTCATACAGGATCTGCCATCTGAGGCAGTTGAAGAGGACCTGATTGAGACAGGCCAGTATGATGTAATCTTACAAAAGCCTTGTCCGGATGACTACAGTGATTTGAAAGAGGAAGAGGTAAATAAAATAAATATAATGCAGTGCATGATAAAGTGTCACAAAAAGCTAAACTCACAGTATATCTGCTTTCACTTCTAGCTCGTTGTGTGGGTTGATCCACTAGATGGCACCAAAGAGTACACTGAAGGTAAGCGAGATTACTATTTCCGACATTTTGCTCACTCTCAGGCTTTATTACTCCACTTTGTTTGTGTTTATTTGTTTAAAGTAATAGTATATTCTTAATCTTTTTACGTGTTTTCTGTGTACATATCCACCTCTGTTATTACACCTCTTGCAATCGTCATGAGAGACTGTGTTGAGCTAAAATAATGAAATTATAGTATTAGCTGCTAATGGCTATATACCCTCTCATTTGCTTAAAGGAGAACAGTGAAAATGGTTAATCAGCTTAGACTGTCACATTTACGAACATGTTTGAACAAACTGAATTTGTATTAGTTGCATGCGCGTAATTTGCGGGGGGGATAGGGGGGTTATGAC
>BRDA01014547.1:12172-25184 GCA_036984385.1 Crenuchus spilurus | reverse complement strand
TATGCAAATTGCCATTATAAAAACTGAAGCAGTAGACTTTGTGGACATTGATGTTTGTGTCATTCTCAAAACTTTTGGCCATGACTGTACATACAGTATTAGTTTTAATGTACAAACCCAGCTGTGTGAAACTAATCTCCCATTCTGAGCCTCAGTTATATTTCAGCTGCTCTCATTTCTTGTCCTGCAGGAAAACTGACCGACATGCATGGGAACTCTTACCGTTATGACGCCAACGTAAAGCACATGAATTCTGCTGGAGTGTTGGCGACACTGAGGAATCATCAGTACTACACCAGCAGAGTGCCTCCAGCTGTCCTAGAAGCCCTAACATCAGACTGAAACAATTGGAGAGTCATAGGGAACCAACGTGCCTTCAAGCTAGAGTCACTTGATCAGACTGAATGAATCAGAAGTGTCCTTTGTCAGGTAAAGTGAAAAGGGACTGGTTTTGATCATGACATTATTTTCCGTTATCTGATCCATATTCATGTGGATAAATATTTTTCACAGTAGTCATTCCAGCTGTGTTGAATCAGTGAATCATTTTCTTTTTATATTTTTTGTAAAAGATGCTCTTATCTTAATGGCTGTGTGTTTGACCAATAGAGATGTTTTCATGTGATCTTTAACATAATCCAGTTGTTGTCACAAAGTCGTCAGCTTTAATCAAAGCTAATCTAAATGAATGTGTCAACTTGCTAACAATAGCTTGATTATAACAACACAAAAATAGGTGTTGAGAGGAATGGAGATGTGCATTAAATGTGATTTCTACCAGTATGTGAACACAAAACAGCAAATCTGTGGGCAGGAGATGGACAGGTCAGTTTAACTCCCTCCAGGTGCTCCTGTGACTGTTCATACACTATAATAAACTTTCACACAGGGAATAATCCTTGTCCAAGTCCTTGGAAGTAAGTGTTGTGTACACCAATGCAACTGCAAATCCTTAAAGTTTTTTTTTTTTTTTTTTTACTTTAAATTATGTTGATTGTTCATTGACGAATACAAATAGTGCAAGTTTGGACGATACTGTGTACTGTATTTTCTTGTCTTATTAAAATTTACATTCATGTCCTCATGAGATTGGGCTACTTCTTCAATCTCTGCTCTCCCTCATCCACGTTATTGTCATCAAGGCTAAGCTTGCTCTGTTTTAACTGTATCAGTCATTAATGTGCATATATAAGAAGCTCACAATTGTTGTTCATAAGCTTAGACATTTCTGCCAACATGTTTTAACAGTTCAGCTAATACCATAAACACTGCTGGATGTATAGTTTTGTTTGGTGCACTATTTTCACTCAAACGCGGAGTTGTTTAAAAAAAAACATTAGCACATCTACTGACTGATCCACTCGCATCAGCACAACACACATTAGCACCACTGCACTGCTGAGAATGATCCACCACTCACGTAACGGCTGCTCTGTTGTGGTCCTGATCATTGAACAGGGGAAAGGAGACTAATAAAGTATATAGAGAAACAGATGGATTACAGTCAGTAATTGTAGAACTACAAAGTGCACCTGTATGCTCAGTGGTGCTAAAATGAACAATGTAGATAAAAGGTATGTGTACCTAATAAAGTGGATAGTGAGTGTACATCTTAAATTTAAATTTGGGCAATAGCAACAAACAATTATTTAATCCCAAATCAGCTGAGTGGCTACAAAGGTTTGGGCTTCAATATCACTTTTACCTATTTCACCCAATTTTTCAGTACAAAAAAATGTACAGGAAAAACTACTTTTACATTAGGGCCATCACAATTATTACTGTACATAATCACAAATTTTTTTTTAGATAAGAAAATATAATTGTGACGGTCCTAATTCACATCAGATTAAAAGTGCCAAAAGAACAGAATCAGGACAGATAGTCAACATCACTATTCCATTTATTCCATTCAAAGAGTTTTAAACTAACTGATACAAATCCTGAAGTGATTTTAAAACACTTGACCATTTCCTGACATTTGGTAACAGGTCAAATAAAGCGCACTATACTGCAAAATCAAAATCAATCAGTGAATGTTTCAACAATCACAGAAATCAGAAATTAAAGTTCTTACCCTGACCAGACCACTATATGACAGCACACTATTTGCAGAGTTCGTAAGTCCAATATTTAGAGAAAAAACCCATCCATCCATGTTACCAGGAAACTCAAAACAAAGTCAGAATTTGAGATCTGATGGCAGTACTGAATAGCAGTGTAAGGCATTAATTACTGTTATAAACAAGGCTTCTACTGTGTTTTTCACTTGTGCTAAATGAAGTGGCTGAGGGAGAAAGCTCATAAACGTACCAGTTTAGTGCAGTTTTCAGTTTATTTGCTTAGTGCATGCAAATTTAATTCAATTAAGTGTATACATAAAAACGCCTGACAAGACTGAGATCTGGATGTTAAGCAGAATTCCGGTTTTAAGAGGTAAGATCACCTTACTCCCAAAATGCAATGCACCTGCCTCATGTGGTGTGAAACACTACCTGATCAACAGACAGCACAGGTAAAAGGTGGGTGGTGTATCAACACTTCTTTAATGTGTCGGTGTGATTTTATTAATCTAGCATTGCGCATGGTACTCAAAACTGCACCAAAATGTCTTCAGTATGGCTTGTGGTTACTGCTGTGAATAGCTTTCACCCAAAGTCATTCATATGCTTGTACTGGACTAAAGAAGCTAACCAATCTTATCCCCTATATGCTGGTGTGGCTACAGGTTTTCATGCCAAACAAGTCAGAGCTTTATTCTGCTTGTTCCATCAGTTGGTAAAATCCTCAAAACAGATGGTCAGGTGAGCTTCTGTTTGACTGGAGAGAAAACCTACAGTCACACTAGGCCTTTGTTGAGATTACCTATCCATGCTCTGCCCACAAATGAATTATTTAAAGCTGCTTTTTAAAAGTTGGATTTGACTTCACAGAATGCAGGTAAAAAAATCATTTTAGCCAATGAGAAACTGTAAAACGTAATCTGTAGTCATTAAAATAATCATAACAACAGGTAGATTGTTTAACTAATCAAAGCTAATGTAATAAACTAGCCATTGTGCTCACAACAGGGTGACAATATAAAAGTAGGTGTTAAAGGAGGAACAGAGACGTGCTTCAGTTTCCCAAAATTACAATTAAAAAGGATTTCTACAAGCGTTGTGTGAAGTGTGAACACAAAACAGCACATCTGTTGGCAGAACACGAACAGGTCAGTTGAGAACTCCGTCCAGTTGTTCCTCTGCCTGTTTATACACTATAATATACTCTCACACAGGCACACAGGAACAGGGAATAATCTATTAAACCTCAATAAAAGTGTTTCTGCATAAGCTTGTCAACTGGCAAAATGGTGAAAAAGTACACAAGTGCAACTACAGTGAATCCTTTAAGATCAGTTAGTTCTTTTTCTTAAATGTTGTTGATTATTCATTGACATACATATGAGAGTTTGCACTATACTATAGTGTGTACAGTATTTTCTTGTCTCATAAAAATTTACATTCTAGTGTCCAAAAGGATAAATTAGGCTTTTATGAGCTCTAACTGCAGGACTTTGTCAAAAGTTTGAGCTTATGGGGCACTATACTGGTTAATCTGTTTACTTACATTACATACAAAAACAAAATCCTTTCCTATCTGCCCTTAATTACACACTCATCCTACTTGTTGAGGAAGAACACTGTCCTATTCACTTATGTTGTCACCCACCCACACACTTCATCTGTTTTTATGTTACAGCAGCCTGTAGTGTAGCACAGGCTGAGCAACATGTGTCACTGTACTGTATAACCACAGTCATTAACTTAATGTCAATCATTAATAGAAATACCAACAAACAAGCAAAGAAAAATCATTAGTCACAGCAAAAAAAAGTATATACATATAAAGTGGTGACTGAAAGGTACAGGGCCTGATCTAGGCCACTCGGGGGGTGAATACTGAGCTCCAGAAGGCCAGTCAGCTCACCTCTTCTTTGGAGCCTGAGCAGTGCGGGGCGGAGTGACGGGACGGCCTGAGTTCACTCCGCCATACTGATACTTCGCCTTTTTCTCCGACGGCTTCAAAATCTACATGGAAAGGAATGGACAACGTCATATTTATGCCAACTTCTTAAGCGCTATGGAGCTACAAGTGGTTCCAGACTTATAAAAGTACAAGTACATGGTCACCAAGCCAGCCTGTTCCATCACCGTGTCAGAAACTTTCCTGTAAATGAGTCAGTACCTTCTCATTTGGTCAGTACCTTTCCAATCACTGAGTCAGCCTGTCTCGCCACCGATCCTGTAAACTGTCCTGTCACCAAATCTGTAACCTGTCCTGTCCCTGGGTCAGTACCTTTCTTGTCACTGCAAGTATGTATTTGAACCTGTGTATATATTCACCTGGAAGGAGCACATTAGGGACTCGTCCACACTCATCATTCCCCCAGCGTTATCAAACTCCCCACAGTAGTTTGGGGCAGAGAACAGCGTGACCAGCTGCCGCTTGGCAAAAAACTCATAACCGTCTTCAACCACCTGCAGATATCAGTACACATTAGAAGTAAACATGGGGAAGCTATGTGATCTGAGCCCCCTCAGGAGCTTCTGAGATAAATCACTTGATGTACTAGCAAAGTGAGCAATAAATATGTATGAAGCAATTATATCATCACAGTCAGAGTAAAAGCATGTATCTCCATTTCCGTTATGTTTAATTTTGTATATATTCTGAAAATGTCGTCTGGACATCCCATCTTTTTATAGTGACTTCCATTAAAAGTTTTAACCCTTCTGTAGTGTTACCATTTTGGAGATTTTGTTCCACATGCAGCAATCTGTTCACATTAATTTAAAAAATTTGATTTGTTGATGAATTCATACCTGATGTGCTCTGCAGATGAGGTCAAGGTCATGGCGGTTGAGAAATTTGCTGACTACGTCAGCCCCGAAGGTGAAGGACACGCCTCGGTCATTCTCGCCCCAGCCCTGCACATCTTTATCTGGATCTGACCACAGCAGGTCACACAGCAGCCCTGACAAAACAAAGGATTTTTTTTAGCAGTACTGCAACAGTATCACACATTACACACTGTTATTATTCACCACTTAAAAGAAAATTCTAGCATTTCACATTAAAACAATTTCCAGAATTATTTGTTTTCTTCTTAGAAGTGAACAGGGATGGGAGAAAACAGGGCAGTATAGCTTATATTAATATCAATGACTTTATGATATAATGTTATAAAATAAAGGTAACCTGTTTATAAGCTACCAATAGATGTCTGTTGAGTGTTGTAAGAAGGGGGGATGCCAAACAGTGGTAAAAAATGGCCTTGTCCCAACTTTTTTGGGATTTGTTGATGCCATGAAATTTTGAAACAACATATTTTTCCCTTAAAATGATACATTCTCTCAGTTTAAACTTTTGATCTGTGATTTGTGTTCTATTCTGAATAAAATATTAGATGTTGGCATCTCCACATCATTGCATTCAGTTTTTATTCACAATTTGTTTAGTGTCCCAACTTTTTTGGAATCCGGTTTGTACATAACTGATAATTTCACTTTACTACAGGCAATATAGAGAATTTTTATTTCTCTATTTAGCATTTTCTATACAGAGTATTTTATTTATACTCTTTTTAGAGGGTATATCATACAAATTAGCAGCAATCCCCATATAATAGCCATTTTATTCTGTATAAGGCTGTACACACCTGTATCAGGGACATCAGTGGGCCTCATGATGCGGCGGATCTGCTCCATAGACTGAAGATCAGGAGAGAGACCTGAAGAAAAAGGAGAGATGAAACCACAACATTAAGTGTGCTACACCACATCCACTAGTCTGTGAGACCTGGATGTAATTTCAGGTGATTGAAATCATGTTTTGCTGAGCTATTTTAGGTATCTACTCACTTCTAGTGTTTATCTCATTTTGACACAGAACTGATATGCTGACTAGTGTCACATTTGTACAGATAAAACGACGTGTGTGAATTTTCTGGATACCATTTAAGCAATTAGCAAAGCACTTGTCATCATGGTTCAGTTTATATCATACACATAATGATGACTTTTGATAATGGGTTTCAGAACTACACACCTCCATGACAACAGAAAATCTTCTCATCAATAATGGCTGCAATAGGCAGACAGTTGAAGCAGTCCGTGAAAGTCTTCCATAATTTGATGTTAAACCTACGTTTGCCTGAAAAGTACAACAGAGAACCAGTGAACAGACATATTACAAATTAAATGTAAAGAAGGTTGTATTCCTATCTGATTTTAGAATAGTGAGTTACATTAAAGCATAAGTAGTTAGGGATAGGTGGAAGTTGGGATGGAGAGATGGGTGTGGAAGTCTAAGGGCGGATGGATAGATGGATGGGTGGGTGGGCTTGTAGGCAGATGGATTTGTGGGTGGCTTTGTGGGTTAATGAATGGATGTCTGGGTAGATGGATGAATGAACTTCATAGATAAATGGGTGGGTGGATGTTTGGATGAATGAATAGGTGGATGGATGCGTGTCTAAGTGTGGGTGAATAGATGGGTGGATGGAAAGGCAGATGGATGGATGGGTGGGTGAATGATTGGATGAGCACCTCTATCTCAAGGTACAGTGAAAAGTAGCTCAAAAAATGCTGCAATAACTGCTTGAGTTCCTACACCCCACTCATACCTGAGCTGTAAACTGGACTAAACACTAGTGTTGTCATTATATTGCAATATTGAGCAACTTTGCAACACATTCAAAGAGCATTGGTGAATCAATCATTCAACATCTCAAATATCATTTACTTCTCAAAAGCACAAAACATACGTTAGAGGCTCATTTGCAATAACAATGAATGATTATTGATAAAAAAATAATATAACTCACACTCATCATAGAAGCCATAGATGCGATTGATGGAGGCACACTCATGGTTGCCACGGAGCAGAAAGAAGTTTTCAGGATATTTGATCTTATAAGCTAAGAGCAGGCAGATGGTTTCCAGAGACTGCTTCCCCCGATCCACGTAATCCCCCAGAAACAAATAATTAGCCTCTGGAGGAAAGCCCCCATACTCAAAGAGCCTCAGTAGGTCAGTGTACTGACCATGGATGTCACCTAAAGAAAGAGGGGACAAGACAAAGTGAACTTGAATCAAATGTACGTATTCAATCAGCCAGCACATGTTCAAATCCATATTTTGCTTCTTAAGTTTAGATCTGGAGCTACAAGGCTAATGTTTCTAATAAATACAAAAACTCAAGTCAACAAAATTCCTGGAATAAATATCAAAACCCACTCAAACCTCTAGGACACAGTATGACTTACTGCACAAATTAAAAATGACAATACCTCGCTGTGTACCTGCCAGAGGAAGGAGTACAGGTGCTGATCTAGAATCAATGTTTTTGGATCAACCTTCAAATGCAACATTATATTAAAGAAAATTTGGGATAATTCAGTGACATGATTTTATGCATGTTGATGATGACCAGGGCCGTGCAGAGACCTTTGGATGGGCTGGTCCTCAAAGTCAAAAGGGGGCACATGGAGCACGAATTTGAAACACCATACAGAAACATACCTTACAATATAACCGGTTGATTCATAAAGAATGGAAGGTTATAAAAGTGACATTTTATATTTATGCATATTATATATAATTTGTGTGTATACAAATGTTATAAACAAGTTCTGATTTGTTTAAATGAGAGGTGGAGAAAATCACAATTCAAATTCTTCTAATTATGTTGCGCATTGCAAAGCAATATACTGTTATTCGATTTTCATATATTCTTCTTCTTCCGCCGGATTTTTGCGCTTCTTGTCCCGCAGTTTTCGAGATATCGACACCGTTCCAACTCCAGATTGTTCGGTCCGATTGTGTGATCCGGGCTTGTATACAGAATTTTGATCAGATGTGCGGTTTTCCTAAAAACTTAGATAGATAGATAGATAGATAGTGAACTTTATTGTCATTCAGACTTTACAACATGAGTGCATAGCTGAACGAGATTGCGTTTCTCCAAACTCCAATGTGCAGATAAACAACATGGCAAAAACACAAGACATACAACCAACATGACATATAAATAACAGACATGACAGTGCAAATGAGAATATAGAATACTGTATGTGACAAATAGTGAGCTGTATTATAAAAAAAAAACTTCCTTAATTTGGGAATTTGGGAATTTTTTCGCATAGAGAATGAACGGGGAGCAAAAATGCATGCTTATCTATTGTACATCTGCTTGACCGATTCGCAATTTTGCCAGACAACAACCAAAATTGATATACATCATCATGGCAGGTAACAGAGCTCTAGTCCAGAACCATACTGACTTGCACACCTCCTTTTGTCATCTTTTCTTCCCTCATTCCTCCCATTGACTTCCATTCATTTTCACATACAGTTAAGCCACAGAGTTTCTGTCCCAATAGCCACAAAAATTTATGTACTCCAATAAGGCAGGTAACAGAGCTCTAGTGCAGAGCCATACTGAACCGCACTCTTCTTTTCATCCCTCATTCTTCCCATTCATTTTCACATAGAGACATGGCAACCGCCTTAGGTGCCATAGCAACACCTTAGCAACCACCTCGGATACCATAGCAACCACCTAATCACACCTTAACAACCACCATGTATACCATAGCAACTGCCTTGGGAGCCATAACAGCCGCCACAGATACCACAGCATCACCTTACAAACCAACTGGAATACCTTAGCTTGTGGGCCATGTGATGCATGGGCAACATCCCGCGTTTCCTTCAGGAAATGTACTTTTCTAGTTATTATTATTGTATTTATACTAATATAGTCCAAAATTATGTGAATAAGCATGTAGATTGCATAGTTTTAATGTACATTGCATAGTTTTAGTGAAATAACCTGCCTCATTGCCTCTAGAAACACACATGTAGGAAAAACACTGCAACTCACTTGACAGTAAAATTATACATATAATTATAATATATAATATACATATCAATTATACATGTCTCGGATCCACTTTGCCCATGACAAAAACTATAGAAACAAAAAGAAGCCATACATACAGGCATACAGACATACTTTTCCCCTTCAGCACGTTGTGTGCTTAATTAGCGGCTATAACTTATGAGAGTGTGTGCAGAGTCAGACGCACACAGGATGCTGCTCACTTCACTAACTTCGTCAGTCATCCTGCAAGAATACACTGTGGGGTGCACAAACAAATACCGCTGCAAAACCTCCTCAACGGACTGTCAGTTGTATGGCGTCAAAACAGTCTCAGCTTAAGCGTAAATGTAAAACAGGTATCGTAAACGTAAGTTTTAAGTATCATAAATGTAAATCTGTAAATGAAACTGTAAAATTGTAACTTAAAAACAATCATAATGAAAAATACTGGTTGTAAATGTAATACTAGGGTTAGGCGGAATTGGTGTTTTTCATACCTTGGTATGAGCTTGAGAAAATACCGTGGTATGCAGTATTAGCGGCGGCGGCTGCTGCCCGATTCGTTCACCCTCCCTGATTTGTACCACACATGCGTATAAGCACATCATTTCTGGATAAAGTTTTTCGAATTGCATTAAGTCAGAGTCGTTTTTGGTGAAGGATGAGAACTTTTGCACTTTGCAAGATTACTTACTAAAGGGTGGACTTACATAGACAGTGAGGAGCAGATCTGCGTTAAGCAGCAGCAAGGTTGCCAGGTCTCTACTAACTTTTAACTCCTTATGGTTTTAACACCACAGTTATATGCTCAAAGTATGTGTTTTTTATGGCTATGACTGTGGTGTACACAAGGAGTTAAATGGCAGTGAACAACTGAGTGTGAAGAGCTTTGGGGTAGACTTACTAGTTTTAGATATCTTATTGGAATGGGATCTGAAAATATAAATTTAGAGTAGGGCTGCCATGATTAGTCAACTAGTCACGATTATGTTGACTATTAAAATAGTCAACAACTAATAGTCAATGCGTAGTTTTTTTTTTTTACTTTGTTTTTCTCTCCAAACTGCTGCGTCTACCTTTCTGTCCTTGACGCACATGCACAGTAGTGGTAACCAGGGTAGGCCGTGGACGATGTCACAGGACGTTATACAGACAGGCTCTGGTATCATGGCTACCTGGCAACGGAGCTCAAAAGTGTGGGATCATTTTAAGAAAATGAAAGAGAAACCTGTGCAATACAACATCTGCAAGACAGAACTTGCCTTCCACAGCACCACAACTGTGATGCACGAGCACCTGAAAAGGAAACATGTTGTGGCTGATTGTGACAATGATGAAGAGGGACCTTCATCTCGTAAGCTAAATTGCTAGTTAGCTGCTAAAATTAGCGTAAACAGAGAGTTAACTTGCTACTTACTCATACCGATAGCTGTAAAAGTTAATATTAGCGATGACGATTTGATTCATTAGCCTTAGCACACATTCATGTGTTTTCTGTAACGTTATAACAGACATGTGTTTGAATAGGAATGCTAATGTTTTCTAACGTTACGTTTCAGTGCTCAGTTGTTTACAATTTATGCTAAACAGTTAAATAATTGTTTGTTGCAACAAGCTGCATATTTCATTAAAGGTTTAATTACCTATGATCTTAATTGTTTTTATTTTTAGTTAGCATATAGCTGAAATCTAATGATGGTAATATAATAGCAGCTGCATTCTAGTGCGATAATTCAATTAACGTATGATCCGATTAGTCGACTAAACTAAAAAAATAATCTGTGATTAGTCGACTATAAAAATAATCGTTTGTGGCAGCCCTAATTTAGAGAAAAGGGAATATTTTAAATGCAAAGAAAACCAATAAGGGAGTTATTCTCTTCTTACATTATATTTACTACTAGTAATAAAAATAATAATGCTAACAATAATATCTGTGATTGGACGCTCTAGAATTTAGGCTGCTGTCAGGTTGTATAGAGAGTGCACTTTATGCCAGACGTCGGGATGGAGCTTTTCGGGGACCTGGCAACCCTGCTGCTGCTCGCAGATCTGCTCCCCACCATCTATGTAAGCCCAATCTTTAGTAAGTAATCCTGGAAAGTGTGAAAAAGCAAATGATTTCTTTTGAACAAACAATTAAACATAATTGTATTAAAACGATAAAGTGCAAAAGTTCTCATCCTTCACCAAAAACGACTCTGATTTAATGCAATTCGTAAAACTTTGGGGTTTGTTTTCAGCTGAAGTAATTTGTGAATGGTAAACGTAACTTGTGAAGTGAAAAATAAAAATGAGAAGCGAAAGTGTAAGTATTACATTTACAACCAGTATTTTTCGTTTATGACTGTTTTGAATTTATGATTTTACAGTTTCATTTATAGATTTACATTTAACATACTTAAAAGTAACGTTTACAATACATGTTTTACGTTTACGCTTAAGCTGAGCCTGTTTTGACGTCATACAGTTGTGCTTTCTCTGTATCTAGCAGGCCTAGCTGCAGGGCACGTTGGCACGTCTATGTGGATCATGTGACTGACCGAGGGTAGATCTAAATAATAATAATTATTTTTGTTATTATTTATTTTTATTATTAGGTGCATCCCCCACCCCCCCGCACGTGCCTGCTGATGACTGAAGAGTTCTGTATGGATTACATTTAACAAATTAAACAAAAATGTGTAGTCTACACACAAACTATTCAAGTGTACAAAATAAGACAATAAAACAATGTATGAAGTTTGAAATACAATTTAAAATGTTTTTTAATTTTTTTACTTTTGATTATGGCATAATATTATTTATTTATTAGTTATTTTGAACAAAAAGTGAAAGTTAATCGATTGTAACATCCAGAAATGAATTCAGTTGAATTCATTCACCTTTAGGTCAATGAGCAAAAAAGATGTGGGAGAGGGAGCGAGAGAGAGAGAAAAGAAAGATGTGGGGTAGAGAAAGAATAAGAGAGATGTGGGAGGGAGGCAGAGAGACAGCAAGAGAGAGGTGGGGGGAGATGTGGGAGAGAGAGCAAGAAAGAGAGATGTGGCAGAGCGAAAGAGAAAGATAGCTGTGGGAGGTGTGAAATATGAGAAGTTGATTTAGCACTGACCGCAGATTTTGAGCGGAGCCTCGAGCTCCAGCAGGATGGGCTGGCTGAGGAAAATCTCCCGAGACTTTATGCACAGCCCCCGCACCTCCGCCTCCGTCATCTGCACTATCTTCCCTGGCCTGCATCCTCTCACTGAAACAGCATTAAAGAACAAAGTTATTCAGCACTACAGAAGAAAAAGACTCCAGAGATTCTGCTCAGTCTATCTGCTGCCTTTCAATGACAGCTACAGTTTCTGACCCACAGTCAGACGCAGGCTAAAGCTGCCACAATTACTGCAGTTACAAGATTACCCCATCCATTACATCACTTGAGCTTCTTAATGGAATGTAATTTCATGACCTGTCTTGCATTTGTGCATGTCAACACACTGTCCTCATTGAAATCATTGATGAGATGTTTTTATAGATAAATACATCTGTGTTCTCAGCCTGAGGCTTGTTGCAAATTTTTATGGAAGAACAAGAGACACCCAACTCAAGACTTCAACAAATAAGACCTACTTCTGCAACAACACAAAAGATAAAGCTCAGGTTTACTGCTCAAATCAGCAGCTCTACAGGTGCAGCAAATATGGAAACTCTAGACCAATGTCTCGTATTTTATATAATACTGATTATTACTGATTATTATTAATACTGAAATTATGATTACATCTCTGTGGACCTGTATTAATGAATAAAGTGCAGAGGTTTAACACACCAACCCATAATCACCTTAATGTCTTGTTCTGCCTGAAAGATCAGGCAAATCTAGACATCTGTTCAATGATGTCAATGTTTCACAGGATAATATTGGTATGACTCAGGGATTACTGTGTCGCCCCACTACTCACAGTACCAACTGACAGCAACCAAATAAATTTGCAATGATATTCTTCTATATACAAACCGGATTCCAAAAAAGTTGGGACGCTATACAAATTGTGAATAAAAACTGAATGCAATGATGTGGAGATGGCAAATGTCAATA
>BRDA01014547.1:0-12072 GCA_036984385.1 Crenuchus spilurus | reverse complement strand
ATATTGACATTTGCCATCTCCACATAATTGCATTCAGTTTTTATTCACAATTTGTATAGCGTCCCAACTTTTTTGGAATCCGGTTTGTACATACAGATATAAATGAGTCATGAAGCTGGCAGCGTCAGTGTGCTATGGATTCTGTTCCAACTGGGACAGAAAAGCAGTCCATGCCCACCTGCCAGCCAGACCATACTCACCCGCCTTCCAGTCCATGTGAACTTGATGGAAGAAACAGTGTACTTTTGAACCTACTTTCCAGAAGCATACTTTAATCATAAGCTAAATCAGCTTCTGTCTATTATATGAAGCAGAGAAGTAGTGGGGAGAAAGTCAGCATGTACTAATGTTTATCTATATAGCAAACATCTGCAAAATTTGCTAGGAGGACTATTTTGGACAGCTGTGGGCAGGCTGGAAAGGTCAGCAGCAGCAGCAGGTCACCTCTTTTATACATCTACACATCACACACAACCAGAAGGATAAGTGGGTTAAAACGAACCACAAAACACCACAAAGTAGGTCAGTCATCTAGCTGGACAGGAAAGCGCTCTTGACAAGAAGGATAAAAACGGCAATTGCTGATCCTTTAGAGAACAGCTTCAGCTCCTGTCCTTTGCTATAGAAGTCCATTTCCAGGACCTAATTATTATTACCTCTCTTTAAGTAAACTGCTGTCAAAATTCAAAGATACTAGGTTACTATTTGTCAATACTGCTATATGTCAACTTAAGAGTTAATGCTTACATTATTAATGACATACAGCTCACTTAATAATAAAACATGATGTATTGGTGTAATAAAACGTATTTTAATGTTGTAGGAAACATAGTCTTATTCTGTTCCACCTTAAATAACAGCCATTAGTATAGAGAGCCTGAACCTCCTTAATGAAACTGCTGTACCATTTAACCTTTTAGCAGTCTTAACAACCTGTATACTCCCCTTATCTTAAGGGTCATACATGACCGGCCTTCAGTAAAACACTAAAATAAAGCAGCTAATCCGCAAATCTATTTTGCCTGAAGAAACAATGTCATTCAGTACAACCTTTGTGAATAACTGGGTTTTTGCTCTTTAGCAGTGCAGAAAGACTGGAGACCACTGATTTTCATTACAAAACACCAGTCATAGTTGATTTCTTTAGTAAAATAGACGTAGTTGTAAACATTAGAGCTAAGAAAGACATAGACAGAACAGACTCAACTGCCAAACATGCTGGTGCTTCATTATTGACTTTTAAGACAACACAAGTGGATCTGAATAAGCTCACTTCAGCTTCATTTGGCAAAATTGGTTTATATGAGATACAGTTCTAAACATACTGCTCTGGAAACTCAAATGCCCAAGACGATCTCCAGACCTGAAGCCCACTGAAAACCTCTGGAATGTGTCAAAAGAAAGACAGAAAGTCAGAAACCTGGCAACAACATGTATGGAGGGCATGCTAAGCTAGGGTTACTCCACCAAATACTGTTTTCTAAACTCTTTAGAGTTTAACTCTTTTTTCATTAACATTTCTGTGGGATTTTAAACATATTTTAGTTGGAATTGTTAAGTTTTTAGAATAAAAACGTTCACTTAACTTTACATTGTATATTTTTTTACAGAGCTGTACAAGACAAAACTGAGCCAAATGAGCCAGAAAAGGCTCCATTATTTTGATTTCAGCCCCAGCTCAACACAGTCTGACTATAAAACCATATAAACAAACAGCCAAGCGCTTAACTTACAACATTCACAGCCCAATAGCCGTCTTAAACACATCCTATACAGCCCACTTTTTATTTCTACACCTTCATATTATAAGAATATATTCGTGGTTTATAGTAAAAGCCCAGATATTAAAAACAGACACACATATCTTACACAGCTAGCCTAGCTTTGCTAACCGCCGCTTAGCCAACCTCGCAGTACAGACAAAAAACAGTAAAAACATTCAAAGAAAATACATTTTGTGAAGCATTTTTTACACGTAACATAATTAGCACAAATAAAACTCAGACAGAAAGACAAAAATGTACCTTCCAGCAGTCTGGAGATCAGACTGTCAACGTTTAGCTCCCCTTCCGCCATTTTGCTGAACGCTACAACAACGCTTCCACTTTCAGCCGAGAGGGGGCGACAACACCTACAGCAGCAGACCAGCAGGGGCGCTTTATCAGCTCCACTGACCATACAGGTGCACTTTGTAGTTCTACAATTACAGGCTGTAGTTAATCTGTTTCTCTGTATATTTTGTTAGTCTCCTTTCACCCTGTCTTTCAATGGCCAGAACCCCCACAGAGCAGGTGGATCATTCTCAGCACTGTGACACTGTTGTGGTGTGTTTGTGTGTGTTGAGTGAGCAGAGCTGTATGTTAGCTCACTGTCCACACCTAACTTGTTGGTCAACCTTATAGATGTAAAGTCAGTAGCTCAGCCCAGTTAGTTTTGGTTAGTGCACTATTTTCACTCCATTAGTGAAACTGAGGTGTTTTACTTTTAAACAGCATGTCTAATCCACTCGTACCAGCACAGTCTACACACCACCACCACATCAGTGTCACAGTCCTGAGAATGACTCACCCAAAATGATATAATGAATACAGAGGAACAGATGGACTACAGCCTGTACATTGCATTATATGCTCAGTGGAGTTAAATGGACAAGGAGGTGGTTTAATGAAGTGGCTGGTCAGTTAAGATTAAGATTAAGATCAACCAATTTAGCCAATGTGATTTTTCACACAACTGAATTTGACCTATGCATTTAACCCATTCGTGCAGTGAAACACACACACACACACTAGTGAACACACTAGGCTGTGAGAATATGTGCCTGAAGCGGTGGGCCAGCGAACCAGCGACCTTCTGATCACAAGACTAGATCCTTATCAGTAGGCCATGGCTGCCCCTAAAATAAATAAAGTAAATTAAATAATAGCATTACTTTATTTTCGCAATTAGCAGGACAGTTTTCAGTAAAAGTAATGATTATTATATATTATTGAGACTGAAGAGTTAAAAATCATTATGCTTGTGGGTTTGTATGTATATGACATATGTGAGCTTATTTTAAAAGTACATATACAGTGAGACAACTAAACTACAGATAGTCCATCTTTATGTTGTCATTATCACTCTACAACTCCCAAAAATACACCATCACTGTGGGAAGTTTAACATTTTATTGAAAACATTATAAATACAATGCTTATCAGTCATTAAATATACATCATTATATGTACAGTATTATAACAAATCAACTTTTTAAAGTTTAATCATATAATTCACAATAATCACAGTTTAAGACTTTTGAGCGTCTAAAGCATCAAGTTTATTGATAACCTCTGGTTAAAAGTGTAATTGCTGTCATCTTTCACACTCTTGGCCACATTCACAACCACTGCAGATACACCATCTAGACAAAAGTTTGGGGACATCTGCTTCTTCACTGTTGCTTCAAAATTAAAAGGTGTTAAAAAGAGTCTCTGCTGTCCAGGGAAGGCTTTATACTAGATTTAGGAGAACTGTGGTGAGGATTTGACTGCATTCAGCGACAAGAGGTCATGATGGTGATCACCACCCCAATTCATTCCTGACTCCTCCCAGTGATGGATGTACTCCACTGCTGGGGGGGCTTTATATCCCTCTATCCCATTAATTTATTATCATTTGAATCCACATAAAGCATTAAATGTGTGTGTGTGTATTAATTCCCTGACAAAAGCACCCATATGTCCCCTAGGCTGATGTTTTTGTTGTAGAACAAGTTAACCTGTTCTAAAGGCTGGTTCCTTTCAGTTCTTTTTCTCTTTCTAAGGGTTGTTCTGCAGTTTTCTTCTTAATCATATTACTCCTCCTCCACATGAACAGCCATGTTATTCCCCAGCCAAGCAGTAAACCAACGACAGCAAACACAGCGGCCGCCCAGATGGGCACCATGGAGTCACACTGGGCAGTGGGTGGTGGGTGAGTGGTGGACAGAGGGGTAGTGTTTGGGATTGGAGTGGTACTGAAATCAGGAACGCTGTTCATTTTGGTGTAAATGAAGGGTTGAGCCTGGAAAAACAAAACAGTAGCACGAGTTAAACAGGAGCTAGTAATTAAAATCATTCAGATTTAAAGCTAATATGAAGCTACTGTGTGTAGTTTTACAGTCTGACAGTAATAACTGGGGGGTGATTATAATCCAGTATGAGTCTGCAGTGTGTTTAGGTTTGATCATGTTTAAAATCTGATCATAATAATTATCTGCAAATATATAGAAAACAAATCCAAGCACTAAAACCTCGTTTCTCTAAATTGTCCTCCTAAGTGTGTGTTTATATTGGTACATCTTTATTAGCCCTGCACATCCTTTCATCCGGGTTTTCTCGTCTTGCCTAGATAGACACTGTATTATAAATGCTATTTTTGCTTCTGAGCGTAGCAGAAAGCTGGGTCACACTCACCTCTGAAGGGCACTGAATCTTTGTGTGGTCATGAGTGAA
Source organism: Crenuchus spilurus (assembly GCA_036984385.1). Classification (NCBI taxonomy): domain Eukaryota; kingdom Metazoa; phylum Chordata; class Actinopteri; order Characiformes; family Crenuchidae; genus Crenuchus; species Crenuchus spilurus. The sequence continues at coordinate 7,597 of BRDA01014547.1, read as the reverse complement.
ATTATTGAACACCTGCTTCTTCCCCACTGGCTCCAGCTGCAGAAACAGGATGTCACCTTTCCAGTCACATGTATGTGAAGCACTTTGCAACATTGTAACATTATGAAGCATTGAGAGTTAGCCATCCGTGCTCATGTCATTTTGTATTGTTCTCACCATGTTATTCCAAAGGGCGATGGCCATCTCAGCATGGGTCCGTTCACTTAAATGCAAGCAGTCTACTGTAAAAAAGCTCAGGTCAGGATCTCCATCCTAGAACATGCAACAGATGTGTTACTCTTCACATTTAACATATAACAACAAAGTCCTTATAGGTGCAAGTGTTCACTTCAGGACCATCTTTGCAATGTCCCCAAGCAGTTATTTGAGTCATACAATGCCTCAATGCTCCAGATGTTAATGGGAAGAGACCTTCACAGATTAAAATGACTCATAGATAAGGGGGTAAGGCTGGTCATCTGGTACCAGTACTTCATGTGAAGAATACATATGTTAAGGTTCTCCTAGTGGACATGTTAGTTATGGAGACTGGGTCTCTGAAACAGTAAGGCTTCAGCAATGGTCAGTACCTACTGACAGTGGTGTATAAGATCAAGTCCGATCCCTGATGACTCCACCTCACAACTTACAAGAATGAAAGAATCCGCTGGTGTCGGATACCACAGGACAGCTTCAGAGTCAGTGGGTCAGAGCTGTTTTGGTGGCACGAGGAAGACCAAAGGGCATATTAGCCTTATTAGCATATTGATTTTAATGTTATGGCTGATGGTTATATGCAAAACTAAACCTGTCCTGGTCAAATCGGACTAAAATGAGGGTAAAACCTTTACAGTGTTTGTCTCAATGCTGTTCTGGATACTGGGTATATCTCCATACAGAGAGGTCTTGTAAGCATTTTGGATTTTTATGTTTCTGTTGAGCAATACAAGCATTTCCATTCATTTCTCAAACAGTGATCAGCCTCACTGTATTATAACATCTCTGACAACACACCGTCTGAGTTGAGAATGGATCACACACTCACTTTAGACAGAGGAACGACTGTGTTCTGAAGAAAAGGCTGAAGGACAACAGCAAAATCTTCTCGGCCATTGTATCGAGACCCAGATATCAGCTGCTCTGTTACAGTCTGTCAGGCAGGAGAAATGAAGAGAAAGGACAGATTATACTGTTTCTTTATAGGCTATAAACACTATACTTCCAAATGGTTGTGGACACCCCTTCTAGTGAATACATTCAGCTACTTTAAGTTGCTGTTGCTGACTCAGATTCAAACTCAGCTTGTCTAGTCCCTGTAGAGAAGTACTGCCAGTAGATTAAGACTCTCTGGAGCAGATAATCAGGAACCTATTGGCATCATGTCTAATGTCAGGTGTGAGCTAGAAGGGTATTTGCATTGAGCTGTGAAGCAGTTGAACTTAGAGAGTTAGAGATGAGGTGGGGTGCTGCATCCAACATCCTTGTCATTGAATGCAATCAAAGCAATGCTCCAAAATGTAGCAGTAATACACTCCTTTAATACACTTGATTTCAGAAGAAAAAAAATCAATATGAAGTTGTCCCAATTTGTTTGTCCATATAGCGTAGCTGAGTATACACCAACAATCGCAAATACATAAGCAATAAATAAGCGTGCAATGCAATTATAAAACTCTGTTTAACTCCTAAAGAGGTCAGGATCGTCCACAAGCTTAAGGCCTACACTCCTCACTCCAATAACGTACATTTGCATTGATTGCAGGTTGTGTGCTTACCTGATACTGCAGATTAATAAGCTGTAGCTCTGTCAGCTCTAAAGAGTTGTCATCTGGGAGCATAATGCAAGGACACTTCTCACTGAGGAGAAAAAGCACATTAGCATGTCAGATAAGACCACAACTCCAGAGACTAACATAGACAAAAACTGGACTAAAGAAGGTTTTGTGGAGTTTTTGAAAGGCACACAGTAAATCTGCTAGTGTTAAATCAACACTACTAGAGTTAAATTAACACTGGGAGTGTTACATTTTGACACCCTCAGTGTTAATTTAACTCTAATAGTGTTGATTTAACACTGACATATTTACTGTGCATGGTTTGCTAAACTCCATTTTGTATGGCTTGACTGATCATTGTTAGATTACTAGATTATTGTAGATTTACACATTCTTTAATGTGGTGGTGATATGAACCAAGAGTCACAATGTCCACAAAGTAAATTTAGTTTACTATCCAAAATCATCAGAGATCCTACACACCTGTTATATGTAAAGCTGATCATTGTAATATAGTTAAAAATTTAAAATGCATGTAATGCTAAAAGCTCACAGCTACTGAAATACAATGTTTCAGGAATAAGACAACGTATTCAAAAGCCTGAGGCATCCTTTTGAGACATTAATAGTGCACAGTGCAGTGATTACTACAGTGGACAGTCATTTTTATTATCTTCTATATGCATTGGTTTAAATGTTATCACTGCATGCAGCATATTTAATGGACATTACTAAAAATCTTGTAGCGCACCACCTGGTGGTAAGTAACTGCAACTGCAACAAAACACACAGTAAACAAAGATGGCTGAAAGACTAAATTTAATAAATGAGTGTATGAAAATGAAACCGTTCAGATGTTTGGCTCATATCACCACTGCTGTGAACAATTCTGACACAGTAGAGATTGATGTGAAACCTGGGGATGAACATGCAGGGCAATGAGTTCCTCTGGATCTTCCTTAATATAGCCATCTCTGGAACTGCAACAACATTCACTAACACTCGAGGAACCTGAATAAAGTAAACAGTAGACAGGAGTTTACTACTGATGACCTGATCAAACATATTTTACATATCCTAATAAGAAAGTCTCAGCTTAGTTCTGAAGCTGTGCTAACCTCTTTATAAAGCAGATCCAGAGCCTCCATGAGATGGTGACTGTAGTTTTGAGGAGATAGTTTGTTCTGTACAAATGTAAAAATAAATTGATTACTGATAGAATCCCACAAAATAATCAATGTGATTAATTACACCACATTATCAGTTATCACCCAGGATTCACCCAGGAGCAGTTTCAGAAAACTGGAACATACCTGGTCTGTACAATAGTGGCACAAATCACTTCCCCCAATAAACAGTGTAACCAGCTTCCAGTCTGATTCAAAGGTCCCATTCTGTAGAAAAAAAGATATTACAATTATGATCATTATGTTACACTGAAATATATTTTAAAATAAACATTTTAATCTCAATATGACTACCCTTAAAAAGGAAAAATAAAATAAAATCTTAAAGCTCAGATTGCACTCTTACCTGACTGGACTGTAGGGCCTGAATCAGGCTGCTGACCTGCTCAGAAAGATCACTGTTGAGTGGAAATTGAGAAAGAGATGAATTCACTTTCACTTTATATATTTATCATTTTGGATCAGATATTAAGTTCCTGATCTTTTTGGTGTTCTCCAGCAACTACATTTATTGATATACACTGGAATCTCGGTTATCATTTGCCCTGGTTATTGTACAAATTGGTTATCGTAATGTTTTTTCAGAAAAATGTTATCCCAGTTATGGTTCATCCGCCCCGGTTTTTGTCCATGTGCCCACGTGCACAGGCACACTCTAAAACAGAGCGTAAACACGTAAGAGTGATGTTAAATGTTCATTTATCCATTTCATTAGTCTTTTGTATTTATTTCTCATTGTGTTCTGTATGTAAAACTACAGTTTTTCCATATAAAATGTATTTTTGTTAATATTTTGGAGTGTCTGGAATGAATTAATTGGATTTACATTATTTCTTATGGGAAATATGGCTTCAGTTATCATTTGTTTCAGTTATCATCAGGCACTTTAGAACAGATTAATGATAAAAACTGAGCTTCCACTGTAACAAATTCCTTCAGCAGCCCAAATGATTTTTGCTCAATTATCACAAAGGAACTGGTTAATATGACACTCTAAGCTAATCAAAATGGACTGCTGATTTATTTGTATTTATTATATTGTCCTTTCTAACATATAAATGCTTCCTGACCAGACAAATAGATTTACATATCATTTTCTCAGCAGACTTTAGTACAAATTACTATTATTATTATTATTATTATTATTATTATTATTATTATTATTAGCAGTAGTAGTAGTAGTATTAAGATAAGTGCACTCACATAGCTTTGGCTCCAGACACAGCCATGTTGAAACCATGTTTTGCAATTACGCCCTGTCCTGTAGAGAAGCCCTGAAGAGATGGGTTAAACTTCTTCAAGATGTCTGAAATACAGAGAGGACAGATGTTCAAAAAACATGCATAATTTTTTATGTATGTATAAAAACTGTATGATTAGATTCAGATCAGCTCATAAACAGCTCAACTATCTCAACACAGCAAATAATCTGTCATCAATATTCATCTATTTATTATAAGATACACTTAGATGACAAATACTCGTTTCTAATTGGCTGGCAAATGTGTATTAATTCTGTATAACGAGACACCTATGAATGTTCAGTAATACTGTATGTGTTTGTGAAACAGAGTTAAATGGGTTTAAACTCACTGGGCAGTGTTGTGGTCGTCTCTAAGGTAGTATCACCCCCAATACTGCGCGTGCGCGCGCGCACACACACACACACACACACACACACACACACCGGGGAATAAGAGGTTGAGGTTTTACTATGTCAAGGTCAGTTCTGACTGTATGAGTCCTGACTGTGTGTCTTACCTCCAGGACACTCCTTTATATTCTGTCCTGAGATGAATGTACTTCTGTGACTTTGCTCCAAGACCAGTCTGGGGGAAACACACAGCAGTGTCAGTCACACAGTCTGATTACATTGTTATATTTTGCTTTTCTGGAAGTGTGTTTATGTAAATGCAGTGACTAACTGGCTCTTTTAGATTCAGCTTTCCTGTGTAGCTGAAAACAACTCAACCCTTCAACTCAAACACACTACATCCATCCTACCATCTGATGTGAATCCTTTTAGATGAGGAGCACAGTGGGAATAAGCTAGGGCTTTATGATTTCAGTGATTTACCCCATCTCTTGATGCTGGAGAGTTTTGGGTATTAGTTCACTCTCACTCCAGCTGTGACACAGCTAAAAATGGACCACCATCCTGATAGACGAGATAAGCTACAGTCTGAAATTGTACACCTGAATAGTGGGTCTATAACATGTGTGAAGCTCATAAAGATGCCAGAGAGTGGACATGGCTAAGAGGACAGTGAACTGACAGCGTTAAACTCACAGTTATAGAGTCTCCGAGTGCTGCAACCACACTAATGTCAGCAGGATGCAGCCTGTGGACTAAATATAAAAACACAATCCATGCAGTCTGTATTTAATTTAAAATAACACATTATTGTTACAATTCTTTCTCTCTATCGTACCTGATGTGGGAATAGTGGTGGAAGGCGCAGTATCCGTGCAGGAGAAGTCACTTCCCCAATTCTAATGTAAAAAATTATAATTACAGTTCGTCAGTTCATCATTTCATTCTTGATGGTATTTTTTACAATTATTGTTCACTTCAAACACTGAAATCAGAGAACAACCAAAATCTATTATGACATTAATCCCTTAAACTCCATTGTATTTGTATTTGCATTTCAGTCAGAATCTGCATGCCTAAATCATAGTTTTTTACATGAAATGTTGATTTTTTTTTTGTAAAAGAACCTTCAAATAAACAGTAAATGTGTTTTATGATTTGTAATATAATAACACATGCTTATGATTTACTGCTGAACACTAAAAATGAAGGTGTGTTTTCATTTTTAGTCACAGATATATTTTTTTCAGGCTGCACAACACTGAAGGGTCTTTACATAGGTTCATTTCACAATTCAAATTTGAGCCACAAGAGTGCTCAGTTCTATTTGTTTGTGACTTGATTTATTAATATATTTTAAATGAAGATATGACACATTGTTATTTGAAGTACAATTTTTAATTAGTAGTTCAAAGACAGAAATTAACGTGATTAGAAAGAAGAGAGTTTCAGGTCTCATAAGAGTGAATCAAATCAAATCTACACCAAAAACACACAGGGACAAAATTAGCATCAACCCATCTTATCCATCCATCTTTTTGCTTATTCCAGTTCATTTAAATAAACTGAACTGAGAACTGAACTGGGCACTTCTTACATACCGTAATGGGTGGCTGGGTTGGGACTGGGCCTTTATAACTGTAATCACTGTTCACATAGGTACGAATGAAGGGAGAATTCTGAAAAAAGACAAATTGATGGACACAAGACTAACACGTTTAATTCTGTCAAAGTAGCAGAAAACAGTGTTACCTCTGATGGGCAGTTAATATAAAGACCTGCAGTGAAGTCCTGCGAGTGGGTTTTATTACCCAGCGGCTCCAGCTGAAGAACAGACAGAAACAGAAATCAAAGCAGTCAGTGTGACATGTTCCCTTTTCACTGCTTTTATAAAACGTATTATTACTACTGATAATCACAACCACCGCCAAGAAAACAGAAGGCTATGGCTGCCATGTGACTTGCAATAATTGCAAGACATAGAGCCCATTTTTTGTTTCTTTGTTGAACATTTTTGGGATGTTAAGATGACAATTCTTCTAGTGTTTGTTAACAACATTAGCCTCACAGGTCCAGGTCAAAACAAGACAAGTCTTGATGGATAATAGTGTATATATGGTTATGGTGTCCCAAACTGTCATAAAAAGAGTATTTTAGCAAGGCTAAATTGTATGTCCATCAACAAACAATTCTGAAGACTTTGAATATCCCATCATCTACAGTACATTTCATCAAATGGTTCAGAGAATCTGGGGAAATTCCTGTGAGCAAGGGACAAGGCAGATGGTCAATACTGCATGCTCATGATCTTCGGGCCCTCAGGTGGCACTGCCAACAGCCACGATTCTGTACTGGAAATCACTGCATGGGCTCATGAACACTCAGTCACTGTCAGATTAATCTCAAAATCTGAAATTCTTTTTGGCCAAAAAGAACAAAAGCCTACATCTGTGATGGTATGGGGTTACATTAGTACCTACAGCACGGGCAGCTTACACATCTGGAATATCAGTGCTGAACATTATATATAGTACATTTTGTAATCATAAACTAATTGGTATGTACAGAAACAGAAATACAAAGAGATTTGCTTCTTTTGGGTTGTTATATTTCATGCTGAAAAAGGTGATGCACTGGGTTTTCCTGCCTCAAGTGTGCAAATTATATCCACATAAATTAAATATATTATACTCATTTTTGTCTTTTACTCAGTCAGTAACTGTTCTGATATAAGTTACTATGGGAATGATGAATTGTGCATTTACTGTAACAGTGCAGTACATGTCTAATAAAATCTGTAATACTCCAGCAGATATTGTTTGTTTGTGATGTCACTCACCATGTTGTTCCACAGTCCCCGAGCCATCATAGTGTGAGCTTTCTGACTGAGGTGGAAACAATCTGGAGAGAAAAACGAGCGGTCAGGGCGTCCATCCTAAGAGAATGAGCAAGAGAGAAAGAGAGAGTGTGAGAGAGAGAGAGTGAGAGAGAGAGAGGGAGAGGTAGAGAGAAAGAAAGAGAGAGAGAGAGAGAGAGAGAGAGAGAGAGAGAGAGAGATTGTG
>BRDA01014546.1:13238-23489 GCA_036984385.1 Crenuchus spilurus | reverse complement strand
GTCAGTCCTTTTAACAGATTTTCATAAATAGTCTTATGTCAAAACACAAACACGAACATTTTGACGAAAAGTAATTCCTAATAAAATATGAATAATAATGTTTAAGTAATGTTTAAAATGTATGTATAATAATTAATATTTATTAATAATCAATAATAATAATTATAACATAAATATAAATAAATATTATAATAATGGGCACATGATGTGTTTTGAGTTTAACATGTTAACATGGAAATGTGTCAAATTAATGTTATGGTTAACTAATTAAACAAGATGGAACATATATAGATTGTGTTTTATTATTTTTAATCCAAACCATTCCATATCGACAGCTTTTTAATATGCTAATGGTAAACAGTAATGATGGAATGAAATGACTGGGCTTCATTAAAGAAACTATTACAGATTACAGAGTTATTTCAGGATTTATCCACCTTACAACATATCACTAACTTAAAAAAGCAGTTTTACAAGCACAAACACAAAACTGTATTCTGATAAATACTTTTAGACAATTTTCCTGACTGGCGTAAGGCTTTTGCACATATAAGCACACACTGAAGATATGCATGTCATGTTCTTTACCTTTCTGCTCTTTGTGACAGGATTCCATCCACTGACAGATGCAACTCGAAGGCCTCCCCAAGGAAAACAGTCACCCCTTTCCTTCTGCCCTGAGAGAAATCACCTATACACAATAGAAAACAAGAGCATTTGCCCTTAATTGGCTTTCAAGGTCTACACTTCCATCATCTTAACCACTTCAGGTTAGTTCAGGTCCAGTTCAGCATATGTTGAGTTCCCATACCCCTTTATTTGGTGCTGGGCAGTGTTTTCACTATTTTAGCCAAGCCCAGGAGAGGGCCCCAATCCATTGCTGGGTACAAACAAAGACATACATACACTCACATAAGGGCAGTTCAGTCACCAATTCACCTGACCTCCATGTTTTTAGACTGTGGGAGGAAACTGGAGACCCCGGAGGAAACCAACACTGACACGGGGAGAGCATGGAAACAGTGCTGTGAGGTGAACCTGCTAACCATCAACCACTTGTGTGGATCTACTTATTTATTCATTCTAACCTTGTTTCCAAAAACTCGGAATGCCTTGCATTATGGGAATAAAAACTGAATGTTATAATGTGCACAGATTAAATTGCTTTTATTAAAATAGTATACATATTTATTGTTGGCTACATACTAAATGTTGAAACATGTTAAATGTTAATGTTATTTGAAAAATATATGCTAATTTGGAATTTGATGTCAGCAACATATTTTTAAAAAGTGAGGGCAGTGGCAAGACAGGGCCAGTAAAGATGTACTGTGATCTGACAAAAAAAACTATAAATAAAAAATATATATTATTTTTGGAAATTATAGGTTCCACATTCTGTCTAAGTGATTTCGGTGCACAGTTTAAATGTCAGCATCTGTGGGGTGCTTAAACCCACATGGCATGAAAGACTAATCAATCAATATAAACAGGTTTTGGAGTAACATATACAGTACTACCACCCAGATATTAACTTTTTCAGGGAAAGTATTGCTTATTTGTCTTTGCATTCGCTTGGCTTCCACTGTGTGTAAGTCACCCTGGATAAGAATGCATGAATACACACACCCTCTTCCCCAGTACACTCACTCAGACAAAACAATGAACCTGAATACAGCTGTAGTACTCATATTCATAGCTTTCAACCATAAAATATGTAGAAAAATATGAGTATTGTTCCCAGGGTGGAGTTACCCAGTACTGAGAAGGTTCTGTGATGACAGTCTCCAGCCAGCATATAGCTACAGTCTCCAGGGAACTCATAAAGGACTCCATCAAAAGTGTGTATGTGCTGCCGGCCAAACAGGCTACACCGACCAACACTCTCTGCTAATACACAACCTAGAGGTAAAGGAGAGATATTTATACATTATGTCATTCTATAACTTACATGGATATATACATGCATACAGCAGAATCCAACTTTCAGCATTTGAGTATTCAATATGCTCACATACTGTATATAAACATAGTGCACTTTAAAATATAAAGGCAAGTACATTGGACTAGCAAAGAAACAGGAAAGCACTTGCCTGCTAAATGAAAGATGGAAAGCCATGTGACTGCATTCCATACTCTCAGCTGAAGCCCCTCCATCTGTGAGAAATGTGAAGAGGCTTGATGAACCATTAATCTCAACATCTGTCTTTAATCAGAGAAATCAACATTTCCCTTCCCAACAATAAATAAAAGTGACGGTTAAAGCAAAAATCAAAATGACTTTATCATTGACACAAAAGTATCCAATCAGCCATGGTCTTTGGTATCAGAAGACATCTGATTGTGTGTTTTAATAATGTATATAATAGTTTAATCTCTATCAATTAATATTTAAGTTAACTGTTTATAGGTAAGCAACAAGGCACTGAGTGTCTGAACTCAAGGCTACTTCTGTGCAACTCTGTGCAGGTTGAGGTATATGGTGGTGGAGCTTGCATGATTCTAAACTACTGACTATAGATTCCCATTACTTGTTAGCTACATTAAGCTCATAGTTCCAGCGCAAAACTAACTTGGGCAACTAAACATGTCTTGACTGGATGACGGGGAAATTATGTTAAGTTATTTTTGACTGAATAATTTTTTTAAACTCTGTAAATCTGGACATCTACTTATAAAACAGAATTACATGTCTTACATCTTAGCAAGCATGATGGTCCTGACAATGTTCTGACAATATTTTTGCAGCCTTAATACAATGCTGTGATGAGGTTCAGTGTTTGCTAGGATATTTGTTTAAAAAAATGCCTGAATAAATCATAGTTTTTAATGAGTAGAATGTCTGAGTAACGATGTATCTCTGTCTTAAATTACAAACTGGTCACATCTTCTATTTTTCTATTACAAATAATTTTGTTTTGGGCTAATGGATATAAATCCTAAGACATATATATAGTCAAGATATGGTACTTAATTCAATAATAAAAGGTTATATTTATTATATGATATTTAAAACACTTATTCTGCACAAACATACATATGCACACCAATAAATATTATAAACAGTGTAAAAGTATTTCAGGTACCTTAAGGACAGAATGCACTGGGGCCTCTGGTCACCTGCCTGAGCCAAGTCTCCTGTCTTGCAGTCCTGTCCCCTGTTCTGTTGTGGTTGGTATGTTCTCGTTTCTCTCAACCCAAGGAAATTGTCTGGAGCCCTGGCATGAAACAAAGGCGTGATTTTATAGGAGAGAGTGAAAGAGAGAGAGAATGAGAGAGAGAGGTAGTGAGAGAGAAGTGTGATTTCCTTTCTTGTTCTCATTAAGAGCGAACAATAGGAGGAAGTCTGGGCACAGGAGGAACCAAAGGATTAGTTTGGCAGTAAAGACAGATAAGACAAACCAACAGAGCACAGTAATGCCAAGCTAAACATTAAGCATCACTCAGCAGAAGAACTTGCAAAAGTGCTACGAATGCACACTGACATAAAATCATATAAATCATAAACTAAAAGTGGTTCTGATGGAGCAGTACCTCTTTGGCATACAGCCAAGTACACACAGTGCACATCCTACACACACTTTCTCAATTCGTCACCCAAATATTATCTAAACTACCAGCAGCACAAACAATGAAACACAGATACCATGCACACAGTCAGTAAGTACACACACAGTATTGTATAACAGTTTAGCCACCTGAGAAAATTTGATTTAAAAACCTGTTTATCTGGCCAGTAAGCACCAGTTTCCATTAGAAGGATTAAGCCAAGACTTGGACTAGGGAGTGCTGTGAATGGAGGTTTTCAATTGAAAAGAAGATATAGTCCAGAAGTAATAATATATAATCCCAGCTCTAAGTGTTAATTTACTCAGAAGATCATTAATTTTAGAATAAATACAAATAGCATTTTATATATATATATATACTGTACACACACATGACCAAAAGTTTGAGATATTTGATTTTTGGGTGAAATTTATGGAAAACTACAGTGATATTATAACATGAAAGTAGAGCATTTAAGTAGAAGCATGCAATGATTTCCTCATCTCAAATACTTTATTGAAACAAAAGCCAACAACAGTGACAACAGTGGTGAGTAAACCGCAACAAAAATGTCAATGTCTTAATAACGTGTCATGACCATCGATTACCGCATGACAACGACATCTCATGCTGTTCACAAATCGAATTATTGTCTGCTGATGCACGGCATCCCACTCTTCTTGAAGGGTGGCCCTTAGGTCATTGAGGTTCTGAAATACAGTGTTACCAGTGGCCTGTCTGATGACAACAGTGGCTGATGCATAGTACTCTCCTTCATGTTTCCAACATTGTCAGCGACCATAATTTCTGCTCAGAGTGAATCAACTTTCATCAGTGAACAACACTGAGGCCCATTGATCCCTTGTCCAGCGTATATGCTCTGTGGCCCACGTAAGACGGTGATGCCTGTGCCTGGTTAGGCATGCTTGCATGTTGTCTAGCACACAGACCATGAAAATATAAACAGTTTTGAATGGTCTAACGTGACATTTGGGTCACCTCCCTTAAATGTGCCTGGAGTTGTGTGGCATTCATCATCTGGTTTCGCAGTGCACTGAAGCACACTCAATGAAGCGGTCATCAGGGTGGTTAAAGGACATCCACGTCTATGCCCTTCTGTGACTCTTCCAGTCTCTCTGTATCTCTGTTACAACCTGCTGATGACACTCTGTGACACTCTAAGCTCAGTGGTCACTTCTGTCTGAGAACATCTTGTTTGAAGCCTCACAATGGTGAGGTACTGTTGATCAATTGTTAGGTGTCGTCTTGGTGTCATGATGTCAGAATGTGAACAGCATGATGAGGAGGAGTTTAAATACCCATTCTAATTGAACTAGAAAATTTATTTGGTGATTCATCAATCAAAAAGCTGTTGTGAATTTTGTTGTTAAGCTCCTTGTTAGAGAACAGCAAGTTGTGCAAAAAGTACTGCAACAGTTGCCTTCAAAAGTTTAGAGATGGTCACATTAAGTTCTTTTTTAAAGTTAGAGTGCATTTTAGGTTCATGCTGAAATTTCACCCAAAAGCCAAATGTTGCTATATTTGGTGTGTGTGTATTAGATGTTCTATATGTGAATGTAGAGAACCAAACCTTTCTTCATTTCAATCAGTATTGGATGGATGGATGGATGGATGGATAGATAGATATATAGATTTACAAAACATTGCATTAAATGGTAGGAATGGTACATGGTTCACTATATGGACAAAAGTACTGGGACACTTGCTCATTCACCTGCTCAAATCAAGGGTATTAAAGAGTTTATCTCTTTTTTTGTTGCAATGACTGTCTCTACTGTCTAGATTTTAGAGCATTGCTGTGAGGACTTGATTGCATTCAGCAACAAGAGCATTAGTGAGGTCATATGTTGGATGATCACCTCCCCACCTCATCCCCATTAATCCCAAAAGTATTGGATCCATTTTCCATTTTACCTTTGGTTTTACGGGTTTCTGTGGCACAACTTTAATGATAATACCATACTTTTTTTGTGCAGGACTGGACATGTACACTATGTAACACTTGCATAAAACGGGGCACTAACAGGCGCTGTTGGCAAATATAGACCTAAGCTGGAGAGGGCAAAGGCATGACGTCATTGCCATGAGAAGCATTAAAACCAAATGAATGAACTAAAGTATCTCTGAATTTGTAGCAAAACAATTTTCCGAAACTGAACACTCCAGACATTCTAAAGGGACGAGAGGAGGAAGAGGAGTTTAATTCGCTATGAAGACGAGAAAGGAAAGCCGATGCACAGCACGCGAGCAGCTTTATATGTTCATTATATATTTATTTGTTTATGCCACCTCTATTCTAACAAAACCCCGCCCCTCTGCTTTAGGATTGGCTGATCGTGTGCCGCCTCTCACGCCTTGGGGATCAACTACTGGCCTGTCTCAGTGCGGTGGGCGCGGCTTGCCGGAATACAGGCGGAGGGGAAAAAATAGCGCCGGAGACCGGAGCGCGCGCCGTTCTCCCGAATTGTCCAACGCACGTTTTCCTTTGGTCGGTCGGTCGGTCGGACAGTCGGTGAAACATAAAGGCTGACGTGATGGCGGCCCTGACCGGAGGAGAGATGTGCGTCAAGTACTTAATGTTCGCCTTCAATTTCATATTCTGGGTGAGTGCGCTGGTGTGTGTAGTGGTGTTTTTTTTTTTTTTTTTTTTTTTTTTATAACGACGCTCGTGCATACCGGACCGGACCTTAGATGTGCGTGTGTCGGTACGTGGACAGGTGTACTGACCAGCTGTGCGTGAACATTTCGATCCGGGACGGTTCCGTTTAGCGTGACTTATTGACGTAATTCGGGGGGGGACGGCGGCGGCGGCGCGGGGGGGGGTCCGTGTGTGTGCGCGCGCGCGTGTGTGTGTGGCGGGACCAGTCCTGAATTCTGATGGCGTTCCCGTGACGCGCTCGCGCGCCCACTGATCTCACCTCACGACTTCGCGCGCCGGTGCCTCGCTCGTTTTACTCCAGCAGGATTTTATCTAAGTGCGCGTCCCAGACTGTGTTTAATCTGAGGGACTATTTATAGAGTCCGGTAATCCCACGCGCAAACTCATTACGAGCCGCATGTGGGTCTCGGTGTGTTTAGGAGGGATGTGGTGTGTATATATGAGCAGCTTGCATGAATATAAGCTGTGAAAAACGTCAAAAGATTAAACCACGACAGCAAAAGACTATAAACTATTGCAGTGTTAGTTTAGTTTCTGAAACAATGAAAAACTGCAGCACATATATTAGCCAAAACACATATTTTTACATCTTTTCTGAAAAAAAAAATCTCCATGTTAGTTTAGTTTCTGTAATACCATAAATACTCAGTTAATGTTTACATATATTTTCTGAGAAAAATACATTATTCCAATGTTAATATAGTTTCTCTGTCAGTGAAATATCTTAAATATATCAGCCAAAACACTCATTTTAAACATTTTCTGGAAAAAAAATACATCATTCCAGTGTTACATTCCTATGGTAAAGTATGGAATCAGACTTCAGCCTTAACAATACAATCAGCAGTACTGCAACAGTACAAGGTTTGGTGTTAAGCATGTTCACCTCTCAATCCTGAGGTCTGGGGTTTGACTCCCCAGCGTTTCCATGTTATCCCAGTGTCTGTGTGGGTTTCCTCCGGAGTCTGTGGTTTCTTCACACCGAGTTTAACAGTAGGACACATTGTACCATATTTATTATCCTAAACTTCAGACAACCACATTTTAATGTAATACTTTGGTGTTTTCACAGTATATATCTGTTTAATTCACAGTAGTGAACAGTTCTTGAATATAAACAATGATACTGTAATGTCTTATACATTATGACCAAATATTTTACAATGAAATTCTGGCAACGACCATAAACTTTACATACTGCTTTTACAGTCTGTCTATAGAATAGACTGTGCCCCTTTATGGTTCTTCACTCTTAATCTTTTTCTGTTAATATCATGTTTGCATTATTCAGCAGTTAATGGGAGGTACACACACACACACACACTTTTGTATTCATTTCTGTGAGGTATTTACACTGAGCTAACTTACATCATAACTCAAGATAAAAGAAATATGACCCAAAAATCATATTTAAACAATTTTCCCCTTACCTCAAATGTCAGCCAAGAAATGTTATATGGACAAAAGTATTGGGACACTTGCTCATTCATTGTTTTTTTCTGAAATCAAAGGTATAAAAGAGAAGAGTTTATCTTGTTCTGGAGTAACTGTCCCTACTGTCCACTGAGGTCTTTCTTCCAGATTTTGGAACAATATGAGGATTTGAGTGTCAGCACCAAGAGCGTTAGTGAGGTCAGGATGTTGGATGATCACCACCCTGAGAGGTGAACGTGCTAAGCACTAAGCCACCTTGCCGCCCGACTCTACCATTCATATGTAAACAAATAGCATAAGGATGCACTGCTGGCAGTTTTCCTAAAATCAGATTATTAAAACAATGCAATATATGGCAAGCTATATGGTATATGGTAGCTTATGTATCATTATAAATATTATATTGTGATGTTCTTGTCAATACACAACCCTATTAGTGGAAAATTGTGTAAATATGATTTCTAGGTGAACCATTCCTTTAACACTGGTAGTTATGATACAAGTGCATCTCAAAAAATTTGAATATCTTTGAAAATATCTGGTGTCTCTCATCTCAATGTCTGGTGTCTCTCATCTTCCTCTTGATATTTACTCATATTCTCTATGGGGTTTAGGTCAGGTGAGTTTTCTGGCCAATCAAGCACAGTGATACTGTGTTTATTAAACCAGGTATTGGTACTTTTGGCAGTGTGGGCAGGTTTTCTGTTGGGAAATTAAATCTTCATAAAGCTTGTCAGCAGAGGGAACCTTGAAGTGCTCTAAAATGTCCTGGTAGACAACTGAGCTGACTTTGGACTTGATATAACACAGTGGACCAACACCAGCAGATGACATGACTCCCCAAAGCATCACTGATTGTGGAAACTTCACACTAGAACTCCAGCAGCTTGGATTGTGTGTTTCTCCACTCTTCCTCCAGACTCTGGGACCTTCATTTCCAAATTACATGCAAAATTAAAACTAAACTGTTAAGAAAATCAGATGAGGACCACAGAAGTGAATTTTAATAAGCAAAGATTCCCTTATACTACTTTCAGTGATGGTTTGGGGAGCCATGTAATCTGCTGGTGCAGTTCCCGGGTCCATCGCCAGCTGGTACGTGAACTGCACTGTCAACGAGAGGAAAGCCCTACAGAGGGTGGTCCGAACAGCCCAGCACATCTCTGGGGTTCAACTCCCAAACCTCTTGGAGTTATGCACCAGCTGCTGCCTGTGGAAGACCAAGAGGATCCTAAAGGACCCACCCAAGCCACTGTCTGTTCTCTCAGCTGCCGAGTAGCAGGAGGTACAGAAGCATAAAGTCTAGAACCAGCCAGTTCCGAGACAGCTTGTTCCCCCAGGCCATCGGGCTACTGAACAGCCAATCATACTTTACATCAATCATCATGCTCCTAAAGGACAATCAAACCACATCCACACCTGCACAGACAGACTGACACCTGTACATCCTTCCATTCTGTACAATCATGTATGGAAATGTATATATTGTTTATAAAATAACTTCTAATATATCATAGCCTCTGATTCACTTATAAGCACTGTTCATGTATATTCACTGTTCACTGTAAAAAAATATAATTATAATTTTTTTCTTAAAACGTTTTGTTTTATGAAGTATGACATAAGTGAAAGGTGATGTGACAAAGTTGATTTGATTTGATTTGGTGTTGGTCCACTGTGTTACCTGACCTAAAGCCCACAGAGAATCAATGAGCTATTGTCAAGAGGAAGATGAGGGACATCTGACCCATCAATACAGATGAGCTGAAGGCTGCTATCAAAGTAACCTGGCCTTCTATAACATCTCTACAGTGCCACAAGCTGATTGCCTCCATGCCAGGCTCCATTGATGCAGTAATTCATGCAAAAGGAGCCCCAACCAAGTATTGAGTATATATACTGTACATACTTTTCCATAGACCAACATTTTTGTATTAGAAATAAATTTTTTAATTGGTCCTATATAATATAGAAAATTTTTGAGATGCTGACTTTTGGGTTCTCATTTGTATGTAAGCCATAATCATCAACATTAAAAGAAATAAAATACATCACTCTGTGTAATGAATCTATATATGAGTTTCACCTTCTAAGATTAAGATTCACCAATTTTTGCTAATGTGTTTTTTCACACAATGGAATTTGTCCTCCGCATTTAACCCATTTGCGCAGTGAAACAGACACACTAGTGAACACACTAGGCTGTGAGAATTTGTGCCCGAAACGGTGGGCAGCCCTTATCCACCGGCGCCTGGGGAGCAGTTAGGGGGTTAGGTGCCTTGCTCAAGGGCACTTCAGTCATGTCCTGTCTAGGGATCGAACCGGCAACCTTCCGGTCACAAGACCAGATCTTTACCACTAGGCCATGGCTGTCCCAATTAATTCTGAATTGAATTACTGAAATAAATTAACTTTTCAATAATGTAAACTATTTCTGAGATGCAAACACACACACACACACACACACACACACACACACACACACACACACATATATATATATATAAAGTGAGGAAAATAAGTATTTGAACACCCTGCAAATTTGCAAGTTCTCCCACTTAGAAATCATGGAGGGGTCTGAAATGTTC